>CAJUYI010001236.1:61613-76641 GCA_910591695.1 Galerucella pusilla
CTCCATACTATGGGGCTAGTGGACACACCTCTATGCAGGATGTGTGAGCAGGAAGATGAAACTGTCAGGCGAGTGTCCGGAGTTATCGTCAATAAGAGAGTGTGTGTTCGGTGAGTCTTGGCCTACACCTGCCCCGATATAAAGGAGATGTCTCCCAGTGACCTGTCCACCTTCCTGAGAAGGACAGGATGGACAATGACCTAGGAAGACAACTCCTCGGGAGGATGTACAATGGGTCACATGTGGCCTAAGTGCTGTGAGCCTACACACTCACCCTCCCTACTCTACAGATACAGATACAGAGATATGACATCACACGTATCATCGGTAGCGTTCGGAAATCCTTGGGTTGTGGTCGGAAAGTGCATTGAAATTTGAATTATATTTTGAAATTTGGGAGTAATTTCCAATGGAAACTGGTTTATTTCCTATTATTAGTTATTTTTGATATTATATTTACTATTATAAATTAATATCCAAGCAAAATATGAAATATGCGTGAACTCTATTATTGAATCACAAACTTGATCAACGATTCTCGGCAAACGATTAACAAGCTTACGAAAAAGAAAATACCGACATTATTTTTAAGAGATTTCATCAAAAATATCACCTACTGCTTTCACATCCATGTTTTTGGGCTAACCCAACTGGACTATATTTAATATTTGCTTCATTAACCCATATAAACAATGGAAATACAAGTAATAACTTTCATAATTTTCCAACTTCACAATAAAAGTCTAAAATTACCATAACTTAGTTGAGAAATTTTAAGTACTTTCCTCTCAAATTAACTACATTTTGATACAGACAAAGCGTTGTCTGAAAAATTCTCCAGAGTGTCTCCAAAAAGAAAACGACAACTTCTGGCTGCTATGCCTTTTAGTTCTCAATTGGAATGTCTCCAAGATTATCCTATTTCTAGCAAAACACACTTACTCCCCCTAAACTATTTCCACAACCATGTCGTTGTCTATATTCCTTTTCGCTGTTCATTCTATTTGTATTGCAATTAAATTGCCCGACTAATTGACGGAGAGTAAAGCTCCATGGATACTATAAAATTATTTTAATCCTCGAAAATAATAATCTGCTAATGGATTATTTTATACGCATCATCAAACACGTTTCATAATTCCAATGCACATGCAATAATAATGTACTGTGTCAATACCATGAAAAATATGGTCGTCAATAGATGTATGAAATAGAGAGAGATAAACTGAAATGTTCGAATGGAAATGGCCACAAAGATATTTGTTCTTGTAGGTCTTATGCCGGGTCCAGACCAAACGAAAACACAATTCTGAAACAAAAACAGGACAAACTGGTGACAGAATTTGTCGTCAGAAGACAAAACAAAATTGAGACAAACTGTCCACACCAGAACAAAATTCAGTGGGTGACGTTTTTTAAGAATGTCCACCGAAGATTTTGAGAATCTGATATACCTTGTTGATCCTGCAGTTGCAATAAGACATACTAACTTTAGAAATGCTATAAGTGTAACAGAAAGGTTAGGAACCACTTTAAGATTTTTGGCAACATGTGATTCCTACCATAGCCTTATGTACTATCTTTCAAAAGTATCAAAGCAATCAATATCTGTAATAATACCTGAAGTATGTAAAGCTTTAATTAACAGTCTCAGTGGTTATGTACAGGTATGTCTTACTTTTTTCATTAGTATTTTTTGTTAATAACTCATTTTGACTTGCACACGCGTCCACACTGCACCGACAACTTGTCGTCAAATACAAACAGACAGAAACAGACAAAACACAGACCTTTTGATCTTCACCGAACTGAGACGGGACTTGAAAAAGTTTTCAAATTTGCAAACAAAACAAAATTGTCGCAGAAATTTCTCACAAATGTTTTCGATTTGTCGCCACTTTGTCGCGAAGCATGGATGTTTTTGTTTTGTCCGCTTGGTCTGGACCCGGCATAATATATCTCCTCCAGCATTAACAAGAAAGTATGCCGAAGATTCTCTAACCCAGTGACCAGTATACATATTAGGATTTCCAAGTGAGAGATACTGGGGTAGGCATTTTAAAGAAGAAATGAATGTCGCAAGGTTCTACCGTACATTTCCATTTTCTATATGATTCAAATCGGAGGGTAACATGGACTGGCCTTAAAATTGCTATTTTTTAAATAAAAACACAGGATTGACTTCGCCGACAGATACCACAGCAAAAATCCGTTTCTTGTGGGTTTTTGAATTGGGTATAGTAACAATTAGCTTCTCCTCTACGTCAACATGTTCCGTGGTCATCATCGCTAATTTATTGGTTCCTCCAATTTCAATTAAAAAAGCCATTTTCATCATTCAAAACTCCTCGTCAGTACGCAAAAACTCGTTGACTTGCTCTCTTGTAAATACCAACGTGTTTCTTCTTGAAGAAACGTAGATGCTGACTTTCACTCTTTCCTTCAGCACTAAAGTAGCTCGTAACATGAAATACTTCGGCCATAATGATGATGAAGCAGAATATTCCTCAGAGAATTTCGCGAAATACGCCACAAACACCGATTCTTCTGCACCTTGAACATGTTCTTTGTTTCGCCACTCACAGTACTGCTGATTTTTTTCCCTAATGGATTCTAGATTTATCCGGAAGCAAGTTCAACCTTATACTGTTGGCTGCAGCTAATATATCGTCAGGAATATCTGAATTTTGCATGATTCTAATAATTACTTTATGAAATGCCAAAATTCAATGGCTTTAAACCTGGTTGCATCGCCGTTGTCAATGATACGATAAAGTTTTGAATATAACTCGATTATTGGAGATTTAACACCGTCATAATAGATATGATTGTCTATAATAACTGTTCCCAGTAATCGCACTTGAGCCTAGTCAAAGTAGACATAAAGCTTCATAAAATATACAAAAAACTTTAAAGTTCAAAATTTTGTATTTAAAAGGGTGGTGTTTGGCATGACAAAAACGATTCTAGGCATGCATTTTCCGGAAAATCGTTGAGTAGTTTTTTTTTGTTTTGTTTTTTCACTCTAATTGCTTAAATAATGAAAACACAGAAAAATGTTTGAATCAACAATTGTAGCTAATACATTTATCTACAAATTTTATTTGAAAAGTTTTTCTGTAAATTGAAAATTTTAAGAGATAAAATTAATTTCAGTGGTAGTCAATTCGTGGTTACACGCGAAATGCCCGTGAGCCAAATTTATTAACCGCTCGACTTAAGAGTTGATAATTTTGGGCTTATACATTCTGAAAAAATGAATAAATACATGTAAAATGTGGAGAAAGATCTCAACTTTTAGAAAAAGTAGATTTTCTAACTGTAAAATCAGTTCATTTATAAAAAACTAGAGCTAAAAAGTCAAGAAATAATTATAATTATAATCTAATTAATACTTATCCCAGCGATAATTCCTTTTAGATTTAGCATTGCAAATGAGCATAAAACATAAAACAAAGCCATCAATATTTCGAATTTTAAACAAATGTTTCTTAAAAACCTGTTTTTTGCATGCTTAATTTTACTTGTTTTTTTTTTAGACTTCATTCAATTATATCTTCTTTCGAAATTAATATAATTCAATGAGAATTCACCACTCAACACTTTGAAGCGTATACTTTCCAAACTACTATACAGTTTTTCTACAGTGCTATTCAGTCCCCTCCCCCCCTCGTATCTTTTGATCTTCTACACTCACATTAATAAAATTTGGGGGGTGAAAGTAAAGTGTTGTAAACTTCTCTACGAATGGTAACAGGTAACGTAATAGTAATAGATGACGTCACTCTGGCCAATAATTTTAAATAGGACCTTATGGCAAGTGATATCTCGTTTGAAAGGCATTGTCATTGGCTACATAGCCATATTAATTTTGTTTGGGCTTAAACTAATTTTGACGGATAAATTAACTAAACACCAAAATTATTATTTCACATTTAAATATTGAACATTTTTCAGTCCGCCTCTGGTTAGTTGTCAAAAAAATTGACGTTTTCAATCTAATAGTATTTGTTGCTTTGCAAAGTTTTCCAAAATAGCTTAAACATTTAATTATTGTTTAACGAGACGTTTAAGAGTTTACGTGGGCAAAAAATGGTACGTACTCAAGCCGACAAAGTAGCAGCTATCTTATCCGTTTAAGCCCAAACAAAATTAATATGGCTATGTAGCCAATGTAAATGCCTTTCAAACGAGATATCACTTGCCATAAGGTGGTATTTAAAATTATTGGCCAGAGTGGCACTGTTACGTCATCTATTACTATTACGTCACCTGTTACCATGATACTACCAAAATAGAGGCTGTTATTCAAACAATAATGAAAATATGGTAGGGTCGAAAAAGAAAGGTACAGAGAAGGTTCACGTGGAAAATCGTATGTATCTTTGTATAAAATGCAAATATCTACAAAAATTTTATATAAAATTTGAAGATCACGCCATAATCTTGAAAGTACGCTATGTTATATAATCTAATTTTTCACGTGGAAAATCGATGATAATACATTAAAAAAAATGGTTATCAATGTATTTGTAGATACCCCTTTTTATAACAAATTTCATCTGAAACTTTTCTTCCTAAATGTCATTGTTTATTTACTATTGTAAAATTAAAAACATGAAAATTTATGTTCAAAAATACTACTAGGGAAATTTCGTATATTTTGAAAACTAATGCAGATACAAAAAAAAAGTTCAGACAAATTTTGTAGATAAATGTATTAGCTACAATTTTCGATTCGAACATTTTCCTCTAATTTCATTATTCAATTAAATTAGAATGAAAAAACAAAAAAACAAATAAAATTTACTCAACGATTTTCCGGAAAATTGCATTCCTAGTATCGTAAACTTTTTCTCATGTTAATCATAACCCTTTTGAATACTCAATTTTGAATTTCCAAGTTTTTTGTATTTTTTGCGGCATTTTACGGATATTTTGTGTACTTTGACTAGGCTACTTCTGTAAGTGGCCATAGTTGCCGAGCACGTCAGTTGAATATAAAAAAGCCAATCTATAAAGACGATATTCAATGAATATTTTGGATTCTGTACTATAAATTGCTTAGTAGAAAAAATAGTTATCAAAATATACATCCAGTTGTTTTCGTGACTTTTTACGCGGTCGATTTTGAAATTCATTCCATAAGAGACGCAACAACCATAACCCATTTCATAAATAGATTCGTCATACTTCCAATAATTTAATTTCTAAAGAAATTGACAGTATGCAAATCCGCTTATAATGTCGGATCGATACTGTAACGGTACGGAATCTGAATTATTAAAACATTTTAAGGCCTCCTGACGCAGTACGTCGGCCATTTGAAAAAAAATTGTTGTGCTATTCTTATTATTAAACGCATTGTTCGAATTATATGAATAAACAATGTTTAATTAATTTTAGGGTGGAATTACACATGCATCGGTATTTCTCGAGAGAATTTACTGTACAATTTGTGTTTGTTTCGCCCACAGGAATAAAGTTAATTAAGAACGGTAATGTTTTCATGAAGGTTCCTATTTGGGATGGTATCACTGTTTCACGACAGTGCACACCTAGTGTATCAAATGCAGTGATGGATTTATGCCCAATATTTTAGGGCAACAAAACAAAAGGATAATTCGAATTGTGTTGTGTGTTAGGATCACCATGAACTGGTGGAAGTCCGCGTCCTTTGGGAGCTGCTCAAATAGTCGTATGAAATAGTATATTATTAAACGAGCAATTTATGATAGCCATAACTCACGATGGGTGACGTTTGCGTCACGAGCCGCAGGCGAGGGGCTCAAGTCACCCAAGTGAATTATGGCCATAAATTGCGAGTAGAATACTATACTTTGTCCACGACACTTAATTTATTTATTAATAAATAAAAGTCAGTAGCGATTTGGCATATTATTAACCTCAAAATGTTGTGGCAGCTACTTCAAATAATTTGACATATATAGAGATGGGCGATACTGTAGTAAGTATCAATACAACGTACCGTTATAAATATATTGTTTTGAAATACTTAATATTAGAAAATATCGTTATGAAAAGTATCAATACTAAAAATTACAATATTTTATAGATACGATATATGTCAGAAACAAATTTCCTGAACAAAATACACAGATTTAATAGTTTATTTCATATTGTACCCCCATCTCTAGTCGTGAATTATGAACTATAATACACTACAGTGTATTATGAACCATAAATCACGACAGTTGATATATGGGTACCATATACCTTTAGTTAGGAGGTAAAATATTGACTTATTATTAGGTGGTCGTGGACAAACTACATTATTCACTGGGATGATTTTTATAATACAACTTAACTAATTACTTTATCTGTGACAGGGGCTGTACTGAAGCCTGTCATATAATGTAAATAGAATATAATATAGATGATTGACAATGAACTACATTGAATGTGAATCTATCAGCATATATACATCCGCCCTAGGTTAACCACTTTTACGTGACCTCTTACTGTCACGTTCATGACCTCACGTGTCTATCCTACTATTCGACAACTATGAAGCAATAAATAATTGCATTGTTTTTTAAATATAAATAATTACATAGAATTATTTAAAAATAAAAATTTCAATGAATTTAATTTTTGGTTTTCTTTTCATGTAATGCCAAAAGACATCAAATTACTTATACTCGTTTTGTTATTGATTTTATTAGCTAATTTTATTCAGTTCTGTTGTTGTTCAGTATGAGTTGCCAAACTAATAGTTACTTCAAAAACACTGAAAATGTCAATCTGGTAGATCTTCTTTTTTATTGACTTGTGCCTCGTATTACAATAATCGAAATTGTTCATTCACCAATATGATGCCTGTATAATAGCCTCAGATTTATTCAATGTAAGTGTTTATTAAAGTGTGGCTAAGATGCAAGAAACAGCGACCAATCATTCTATATAAAAATATATCAAGTTTCATCAACCTAACCTAACATTAAAAACTGTCTATCTTCTAATCGTTTCGGTAGTAGATCTTAATTATTGTTCTTTTTCCAAAGATCGATTGAATTTTGCTCGAATGACACTATTTGTCATTTCACATGAGCTTTGATAGCATGACACCGGAGAACATATTCAATGAGCGAGTGAATATCATTCTCCCATCCAGAGAACAGGTGATGCATTCAGGTAATTTTTGAGAAATCATCTGGTTCACCGATTTATCCAAAACAAATCATGGCACTGGGGCTGGTATGAGTGAACCTAGAAAAAAACTGTCTCTTAGCCTTGGTCGATACACAACTGTGTTTCAAGCAGAGAAGATTGCCGCTATAGCCTGCATTGATGAAAACATCAGATGAGGATTAACCGGACAAAAAATTAAAATTTTCACTCACAGCCAGGGTCTCCTTGAAGCTATCAGCAATTCAACAACTAGGTCTAAACTGGTGAAAAACTGTAAAGTATTACTTAACATGCTGGCAAGAGACAACAGAGTGTCTTTAATATGCGTGCCCGAGGTGATTGGAGGGAATGAAATGGCAGACCAGCTAGCTAAAGAAGGCTCAAAGGAGCCGGAACCGTTTTGTGAAATCACAAGGGATTACATAAGAGGGGAAGTCCTGAACTGGCTAGTTAAGGATCACCAACTCAGGCCGACACAGGACACCTCCATACTAAGAGTCTACTGAATAAGTTAGACAAGGAACTCTCGTCCAGGCTGCTGAAACTGGGTAAGAGAAGTATGAAGACAGTTACCAACCTGATGACTGGACACTGTACCCCGAGAAGGCATTGGCACAGGATGAGCAAAGTTAGTGAACCTATGTGCAGAAAATGTGAACTCTGCGATGATATACCTACTCACATACTCTGCTTCTGTGAGAACTTACAAGGACTCAGACGGAGGCACTTTGGAGTGGAATTAATACAACCATCACAACGACTGAAGATTCCAGATGAATTGGTGGCCTATATAGAAGACACGAAGTTTATGGAATGCAAGTAGGCTGATGATAACATGGATAATGGTAGAAAGATTCAGTTCAAGTGCCTGAGCCGTTGGGCCAAACCTAAGCGTATGAATGAATGAATAACACTCTTTGTCAACTTGTAAGTATGGTTTTGTTAATGATGAATTGCTTTATATCTACCAGCCTTCAGATTTTTTTTCTCAGAAGAGATTTGGTGCAAGATAATATAGTGTCCTCTAAAATATTGGGCGTAATCCATTTGCTGTCATATTATTGTCACCGCCTTATCTTGTATTCGAAAATATAGGATGATACCCAATCCGTCCAGTTTCTTTTCCATTATTTTGAATTTCGGTTACGAAATAAGTGATTTTGCAGTTAGTTGCTTCTCCTCCTATTTTGAAGTCCTTCCGGTTCATTTTCGTCATATAATCTGTCCTTTGAAAATTCTTCACATTTATTAAAAGCTTATGCACTGGATTTTCCCTTTTCGGGTTTTTCTTGAAGGATTTTACGTTTAGCATTAAGTACGTAGCTGAATCGCTACCGAAACGTATTTATAGTTGGCCATTTTTTCATTCGTTTGAAGCAAGTCGCAAGAAAATATCGAAAAAAGTTTAACAAAACGACGCACAGTAATAGTAATGTGTCAGCGCAGGTCGTCGTGAAACAGTATTCACCAATGATAATGTAGGACTTGCTCTGGTCCGCATTTTTCAATCGCCAAAAAGGAGTCTTGGACAAACTGCATTGAAGTCTATTGGTTGTTATTCATGGAGTTACAGGTATGTGAATAATTTCCATGTTTTGATCGAGGAGATTTTGAAAGATATGTGCAATAAGCTGGGGAGATAATTGGAAAATTGCAATATTTTGGATTTTCCTATATCCGACAAGGATATTTAGATGTAAATATGAGTGTATTCACCCAAAAGTCCACGATATCTCAAAGTTTCATCAACTTCACGGCGCTATAAAGATAAAATCTCAACCGAACTTTCAATATCAAAAGAAAAACTTCCAATAATAAAAGAAAATAAACAGATTTGAGATAGAAACTCAACTGGCAAAACAAAGACAACTAAATTATAGACACCAAAGTAAACAAATAGCTCTCGAATGTAGTATACCTTTTAATTTAATTTTGCCAATGACTAAGCAGGAATAGTAAATATTGTCTAATATTAATAACCGCCGATAGTAGTAGGTCGAAGTGGATCTTGCCGGAAGTAGGGTGTACGGTATTAGGAACGTGATATTAATTTCAAATACCATGATACTATTATTAAATAGTAGGTATCTCGAGAATTTAATATACTCAATATAGGATTTAAACTGCATATGAACAAAGCTGGGATTAAAGAAAATAAAGCTAAGAATTTCCAAACAATGGAGCTTAACTAAGAGCAATTAATGTGTAGTAGTTCACGTGGTTCTTTGAAATATCTTGTACCCAATTTAATTTTTCTCAAAGCTCGCACTACGGATGTACTATAAACCGCTTTAAATAAACCATCCTTAACTCTAATCTCAGAGCTTAATAAGCGTTGACAGTTGTACATGTCAGAGTGAATTAGCGATTTTTGAAATAATCCATTGCTTCTTAATAGACCATTCCGGAACACATGACTTTGACAGGTCGTCTGGATCACTTATGTAACGTTTTTTTCCAGTTTTTATTGTTCACTGTGTCTTTATGCCGCGAGTCAAAGTTTTTTTCAATGGTGCCCAACGTGGGGCACGTTGAGCATAGAGTACGTTAATCCAGTCGAAAGAATGCATATAATGATATATACAGGCAGCTTTATTTAAAAAATAAATCATTGCAGTCACTACGTTTTCCAGGACCCTGCGCACGTGTTAAAATATTATTTTTATCGTTTTCCGTTTGTGAATTATTAAACATTTTCAATACCTTAAATCAAAGTAGCAGCTCACTTTCACTAAAACGCTAAATTACTAGTAATACATCAAAGGCTTCTACTCATTTTCCGTCTCGATAATTCATCTTTACCCAGCGGCATTTCGAAAATGAATTGTTAATATAATTCAAACCCAAATCCGATTCATTTGTCAACTACTTGCAAAACGAAAATCATCTCAAAGGGAATTTAACGGAGTTCAACGGATAAAGACGTTATTAATAGTTATCTTCGAGAGGTATAGAAATTGATCAGAATTAAAACATTTACAATTTTGTCACTACATAGTTAGCGGTTATAGAAAAGCATTTTGTCTCCTTTAATAATACTAGCTATTGATAGAGTTATCCTTTGGAAGATGAATGTACTTGAAGAACGAACAATTTAATACAGGGTGTTTCATTAGGAAAGTTCCTAACTTCAACTCTGGTTCTTCCAAAAACCTATATTTAATGTGTCTTCTGCACTTTATAACCGAGATATAGGTTGTTTTATAAATGTATCCCATTTCTTTTGAACCTCATAACCCTTTCGAGTTACCCTGTATATTATTTTGAAATTTGGTAATCGTAATAACCATTGTCTGGAAACTTCATCAAAAGCATCTCCAAAAAGAAAATGCATATAGGAAAGCATCCTAGAAACTCCATTGAGTTTGTATGCTTACGAGTACAGACCACTAAAAAATGTGATTACAGGGCCGTACTTAGAAATATTCATTCAATATGTTCGAGTATTTCGAACACCCTGTATAAGGATATGTATCTGTAAACTATGAACTTCTACATTTAGAATAACAAAAGTAAAATACGAGTAAAAAAGGTAGAACGTGTCGCGGGACACACGGTAGGAACTTTAGTTCCTTATAAGCAAAAATTATGTAATACATCTGACGTTATAGATAAACAATTTGCATATTCCTCGGAGGTCGAGTAGTAAGCAAACCAGACTCTAACGCGGTAGACCCGGGTTCGATTCCCCGTGAAGAAGTTTTTTTTATTGTTAATTTTATTTTTAAATAATTATTCTGCTTGATATTAACAACGAACATTAACATTAATGTTCGTTGATATTAATAACGACAACAGGTAGACGTTCGAAATATTTAGCAGAATATTCATTATTATAGATAATGGTACGGTACCCCTCATGAGGGAGTCCGACTGGCAACATCTACTTACAAATTGGACATTCAAGAACTGTACGTTTACCACAAAAATATTAGTGGAAACATAAAATTGTTAAATTGTTAAATTTTCTATTTGAAGTTATATTATATTACAGTTTATAGAGATTTTTATTTTCTAGATTTTTTCTTGAGTGGGTCGTAGAAAAAATATGCTGTTCGACTCTTGTAGATTGTCCATATCGCACTTGAACGATTGAGCTTTCCGCCTACGGCGTTGTGCTCAAACTTCGTCCTCGTGCGATATGGCCATCATATCCACACTAAATGCACAAACTACTATTTCTATCAAAATATGCCCTTTTACATTTGAAAACAACCTGCCAAATGTCAAATCAATTCATCCATCCATTTTAAAGTTATCGAATTAAAACATTCAAGTTTTAAGAATATCAACACCCTGTATTTCGAAAAGTAAATGTGCTAGACCCCTTACTCCTCACATCATTTTGTCCAATTTCACGAGAGGAATCTACATGCAAACGTTGTAATTACCCTTAACTTTCGAGATGCTTATACCATTTTTTGCGCGATCGTATTGAAACAAATTCCGAATAAAATAATTTAAATTTCTTCGAAATGAACGAAATGTGACATTTATACTTCTCGATCAGTTTAATAGTATATTAAGCATGTTGCTCCAATGTTGTTCCAATTTTGCTGGAGACCGGTATTACCCTTAACGTTCGAAATGCTTATACCATTTTTTGCGCGATCGTATTGAAATATTCGAATTTCGAATAAAATAATTCAAATTTCTCTGAAATGAACGAAATGTCAAAAGTGACATTTATACTTCTCGATCAGTTTAAAATATAATTTGCATTTTGGTGAAATTGTTTTCATGCTATTTATTACTTTTTATATTGTTCTGTTCGATTCTGTTCATTAAAAAATATCAATCTTCTTATTTTTTTTTGTTTTTTTGTGTAATGAATGAAGTAATATATTATTTAGGACCACTTAAATGTATGTAGGGCTAAGACGTAGTTTACTTACCGACGTCTGAATATATTTTTTGCGCGATCGATCTTTTTTGTTTATTTACAGCATCGGTTGTCAGGACGGTAGGTTGTGTTTACTGGTTTCTAAGTCTAACACGTGGGTAAGTGATTTACTTACCGTTCAGACGTCGGTAAGTAAATTACTTACCGACGTCTTAGCCCTACATACATTTAAGTGGTCCTAAATAATAAATTACTTCATCCATTACACAAAAGGAACAACAAAAAATAGGAAGTTTTATATTTTTTTAATGAACAGAACCGAACAGAACAATATAAAAAGTAATAAATATCATAAAAACAATTTCACCAAAATGCAAATTATATTTTAAACTGATCGAAAAGTATAAATGTCACTTTTGACATTTTGTTCATTTCGAAGAAATTTAAAATATTTCATTCGAAATCTATTATTTCAATACGATCGCGCAAAAAATGGTATAAGCTTCTCGAACGTTAAGGGTAATACGTGTTAAACTTAGAAGCCAGTAAACACAACCTACCGTCCTGACAACCGATGCTGTAAATAAACAAAAAAGATCAATCGCGCAAAAAAAATTATGGAAATAATAGTAAAAATTTATCCGAACAAATTCAAGTAGATCACCAGCACTGCGAATACCAGCTTTGCATAGAATTTTAATATAGCATCGGTGGTTCAGTGGTAGAATGCTCGCCTTCCACGCGGGCGTCCCGGGTTCGATTCCCGGCCTAAGCATATGAATCGCTGCTTCGTAAACGAGAGAGAGAGACTCAGGAGAGAGCACACGCACGCAAGCAAGGCACATAACGAAGCAACGTAACGGTCAGATCTTTTGCGTCGCGACCCCCGGTCGCTCAAACATAACCTGACGTAAAGAACTAAAGTTCCAATAAATGTATACTGCAATTTTTGTAGGCTAGACAGACTTTCTTCGTTTGGACAATGTTGCTAGAATTTCTTGTTTTCTTTTCAGGTCAATGAATGAAATTAATAAAAATCTCTCGGTTTTTTGTAGTATAAATTTATTTCTGGTATCTCACTGTTATCATAAATGTAGAAGTGCATAGTTTCCAGATACATATCCTTATACAGGGTGTTAGAAATATTCGAAACATATTGAATGAGTATTTCTAAGTACGACCCTGTAATCACATTTTCTGTACTCGTAAACATACAAACTCAATTAAGTTTCTAGGATGCTTACCTAGACGCATTAGATAGATTTCATTTCAAGCTAAAAAATAAAAAAATAACCTCTCCGATACCATTGTTAACTCCCAAAACGTGAATAAATAATTACTTTGACGGTATATTTTTGGTAGTAAAATTGTCTGCGGAAAAATAAAAATAAAATAGTAAATTCGATTTTTTATACTCTTTTCAATATAGAAAAAATCTATATACAGGGTGTTGTTTTTGGGCAAGATGAGTTGTGGAATTTTTTTGTTAAGCCGGACCTGCATTATCTTTTTGGAGATGCCTTTTATGGAATTTCTAGGTAATGGTTATTACGTGTACCGAATTTAAAAATAATATACAGGGTAACTCGAAAGTTATGAGGTTCGAAAGAAATATGATACATTTTATAAAACACCCTGTATCTCGGTTATGAAGTGCAGAAGACACATTAAATATAGGTTTTTGGAAGCACCAAAGTGATCCCCATCTACAGTTGAAGTTAGGCCCTTTCCCAATGGAACACCCTGTATAAATACAAATCATTTTTTAATCATTCGTGAACATTTTTTCCTATCTGTTGTGCTGTATGTAACATTATAATATGTATAAATAATATCAGTTCATACTCATAATCATCACTCATGGGAAATTTATCTATTTCACCAATACCATAGATCATATACCGGGTGGTGACTCGACATTAGGACCATAGAATTTTAACATGGGAAATCAGAAAATCCTAAATATTTGCTTCCCAGCAAAAGAGAACCTAATCAAATTTTGTGTGGGCGTAAAGTACATTGTTTCTGACAATACTGTCATAAAATAATCACTGTTTAATAGCAAATAAGTTTAAAAATTAAGAAATTAAATTTAAAAAAACAACCTGTCATTAAAGTACTTGAATTTGACAATTGCCGTCGGAGTCGGTTATAGCTTTGAGATAGGAGCGGTTGGTTTCTACGCGGATGGCCCGGGTTCGAAACTAGCATAATATCTTTTTTTTTATTCTTAATAAAATTTTGTTTTTTATAGTTTTTTAAATAAAATAATTTTATAAGTTGTTAAAATTTTAAAACGATGAAATAAGTTTAGTAAAATATTATTGTAATGTTGACAGCTAGATTATCAATGTGGTTTTTTTATTCCATGGCCAATTTGATTTTTCTTTATTTCATGGCATTGCAACAATTGAAATCGTTAGCTGTTAGCTAAAAACTTATTTTTAAAGTTGTACTACTATACTGGTAATAGTAAAAGTTCGAGATACCTTCGCGGGTTTATATCCTGATCCAATCCCTTCGGCAACCACTATAAAAAGAGTTATTCAAAATCAAAACAAATACCTATAGCTCCGTATGTGTTCCATGCAAATCTTGTAAGAAACATTTATATGAAGAACCTGAGGAACCAAGAGAAGCTGATAATTTACAAAATAATGAAATAAATGTATTCGCTGCTGTGCATTATGACCCTTCTATTAGTTTAAGGCAACTTAGTTCCGGGTTGGGTATTCACCACACAAGTGCCCTTAAAATATTAAAAAAACATAAATACAAATCGTATAAATTTTCGGTACATCAAGAAATTTTTGAGGAAGATAAATTCAACAGAATGGTTTTTTGTGAAGATATTTTGAATCGGGTTCACAGAGACCGAAATTTTATTAAGAATATTTGTTTTTCCGATGAAAGTACATTCAGCATAAATGGAGAACCAAATGTGCAAAATTTTCGAAATTGGCACCAAGAAAACCGCCATTTAATCATTAATAATCGTTCCCAATATCGTGAAGTTGTTAATGTCTGGATTGG
>CAJUYI010001237.1:0-22865 GCA_910591695.1 Galerucella pusilla
TGTGAAAAATGTCACTTTCCGCACACGTTACGTAATATACTATATTGATAATAGCGTGTGCTAACAAATATGACAATATATATTACACATGATACAATATAGTGAATTCAAATATTTTGCTAACACTTTTTTATTTACACATTTTTTGTCTTCTTAACATCATTGGGTGAGCTATTATAATATTGTACATGTCCATTATGAAAAACATCATTCTGACTATAACAATTTGGAGCCGTGAGTACATAAAACTCGTCTCTCGATCTTGTTTGATAATCATGTAGGGTAAAGGCTACAGTGATTGGCCACTTAAGCGATACAGTTCAGTAAACCTGTAAAGCATTTTATGTTATTGAGACTTTATGATAATGTAATGCATGAATATATAAATAAAACTATTTTATTTTTGATTCAGTACCAACTGTATTGTATCAAATTGTTGAATTTTGAAAATGAACTGGTTTATTGTCAAGAGTACGGATTTCACAGTTATTAGCCAGGTTAGTATAATGATTGGCATAGCAAAATGGCCAGTAATTGGCCACGCTTGTATTATGATTAGCATGGAAAAATGCGGAGTTATTTGCACCAGTTTAATAAGACTGCTCACCTATCTGGGTAGGTAATTGTGGCAAAATCACTGGTTATATACCTACCACAAAAAAGTAAGAAGATTCAATGAAACCTGCATTTTTATTAGCATTACATTTTATCAAAACAGACATTGCACATAAATTGATTCATACCAATAGACTTCATATCTATTTTCAAAATACATTTAATATGGTATGTTCTTGTACAATTTACGCATCTTATCCCATATTGGCTTCTACTCAAATTATTTGTGCATGAAAAACATAGCCCAGCGTAAATAGTTTTATTCTGGAATGGATTCGGAGAAGCTGCTTTTATGATAACCATACTGGTAATGTTAACTGCTTTCTTATCACCATCGATCTCCTCGTCTGCAAACAATCTTCTTTTAGTTTCCGCCGGAACTGAGATAACACATTCAGGTTCATCTTGGCAGTCATTTTTGGGTTGAATGATTTCTTCAGTATCAACGGCTTCGGTTGGGTCTAAGGTATTCTCTTTATTTTCAGACAGATTATTAATTAAAATGTGGGCGGCTTCTGAATCTTCATTATTTTCTGGAATCTCTGGATTGTGTTGTTCGTTTCTGGTTAAAACTATGGCCTCGCTATCAGTTATTTTGGGTTTGTCTTTTTTTATCGGTGCCTTCAATCCCTTTATTTTTTTTTCTTTTGTTGAAAGTACTTTTTTCATGTTTTGCCTATTCAACCTTTCAGTCTTACGTTTCTCTTTTTTATCTTCGACTTCCTTTTTTAATGCTATTTTCTTCTTTATTGCTTCTTTTCTAACTGATGAAGTTAGTACAAAGGGTAGCTTTTCTACCTCTCTTTTCCCCTTCCTTTCTGGGGTTTTGGGCCAAACTACGTAATCACTAAGTGATGATTTGTTCAATCTACATTCTTTGTTGGCCGATGAGGTACTAGGCATTTGGCAGTCGTAATAATTGATATTTTCTTCTATCACAATAGGAATGCTTTCAATGTCGAATACTTCATTGATTTCAGTATCAGTCTCCATAAAATCTGCCTCAATATTCTGATCGTTTGATATGATACTCTGACGTTCAAGATTTTTTGATTCATAATTTCCATTCTCTATTATGTTTTCGGCCTGATTCGTTTTAAAAAATTCTTTATAGAGATAAGAGAGCGTCAAAAAATCTTCATTATGAACATCGTTTTCACTAAAATGTTCAATCCTTTTCATTTTTTCTACTCCAACAATTTTTTTGAACGTTTCGAACGTAATTGTATTTGCTTCATTGCTGTGAGTAAAAGTTGTTTCTTTGTTTTTGCCAGTACATTTGGTATAATCGATTGCAGATGGGTTCCATGGATAGAGCCCGCAGGCACGAAAACCATGCTGTATCGCCACCGGTCTTACATCATCAACCACTGTTTTTAAAACGGATGCAAAATTTTCTTTCGTAACAACTTCATTTGGATGTTCTCTTCGGAACTTCAACACAGCTTTTTTCCATCCTTCTTTTAAAGGCTTGAATACGGCTACATCGGCGGGTTGCATAATTCTTGTAGAGTTTGGGTACAAAGCAACTAAAATAATATCTAACTTTGAGCATAATTCACTTATTTCATACGTCATGTGAGTGCTATGACCGTCAACAAACAACACTATTGGAAATTTTATGTTACTCTTCTTTAGGTAAGGATATAATACATTTCCTATGTACTCGTAGAATAGTTGGTTCTTCATCCAACCATTATCGCTGCAACCGATTCCCCATGTATCCGGTACTGACTTTACGATGTCGGACGGTAATCTTTTATATGCATATATAATCATAGGAGGAGTTACATCTCCATTAGCCGAGAATGTGAACATCACCGTGATATTATTCTTGGGATGATGTTCTATTTCGTAAACGTTCTTCGTTCCTCTTGGTGCAAGAACTTTTTTGTTTTTTGGACAAAGCCAAAAGCAGGTTTCATCTCCATTGTATATTCTGCTGGGATCTTCAAGAACATCTGATAATTGCTTACGCTTTAAATAGTCATCCACATTGGAAAACCAACTTCTAATATCTGCTTCTGCTACTACGGAACTAGCTGCTGTAATTCCTTCAGAGGTTCTCAGGGTTATATTTGGGTGACGTTTTAAAAAAGCTAGATACCACCCTCTTCCTGGAAGGTTATCTTTAAATGGATTTTCTCTAGGAGATTCGTCAAGGAAATACTTCACAGAGGTTTGAATGTCTTCAATTCTACGTGGAAAACCTTTCTTGTGAGAGGTCAAAATCCAGTTTTCTAATAGTGCCTCTTCTTCGGAAGTCAATATTGGTTTGGGTCCGAGAGAAACTTTATTGTTAAACTTTTCACTCGAACGGAATTGTAGTGTGGCCCGAGGAACATGATAAAGCTTAGAAGCTTCTCTTTGACTCATTCCATCCTCTATAGACTCCAAAGCCTTACAAATATCCTCTTCTTTATATTTTTTTCGATAGGAAGCTCCTTCAGACACTTTTGGCATGGTAATAGGCTCACAAAACTAAAAAAAAAGAAATGCGATAATGATTGGCCACTGACGGAATCAGTTAATGGCCCCCGGCCAACCACTGTTTTCGCTTCGAAAATGCAGAAAACCAACTTGAAATAGTATAAGTTAACAGGGTAATAATGGAAAAAACCGGCTTCTTTTAAATAAAAATATCTATAATTTCATCACAGTAATTGGCCGGCCGGCCAATGACTGTTTACGTGTAAAAATTGTGAGACAGTTAATGGCATATTAAATTGGCGCCAATTTTTATAAAGTGAACACTTTTGTGACTCAGGAAACGAACAATTATGATTAGTTATTAGATATCCACATATATTTATGCATACACTCATAGCTTAAGGTGTCATAAGCGTTGAAAGCTAGCATAGAATCCTTATGAAATTTGTAAGGTTTTACCTGTTTTGAGATGAACAGATGACCACAAGCAGCAGCAACGCACTTTTGACTTTCAGTTGCCAACCCAATGAAATTTAACTTTGGTTTTGTATTAAGCAATGTTGCCACAATGTAGTAGTGAATTTGTCGTATTTCATAAACTGCAGAGATTCTTAATAAACTCAATTTAATACTACACTGGCCAATCACTGACGCATGGCCAACGACTGTATCACTTACACATCCGATATACATTGTGTATTTTTAAGTGAATGTTCTGGATATAATCTGTGTTTTATTTTATAAATAAAGGTCATTGTATTTGAGAATAAGACTTGTGAAATTACAATACACTTTTATGCAACACTGGGTACACATTTTCTTTCCACAAGCCCACTACAAGCTTAAGGAAATCAGACATGTATGTTCCATCAAACGATACACTGAAAATGTCCACTTTTTTATTTGTAGTGTAATCACTATCAGCCACACAAAAGTATCCCTTTTTCAGTTCTGTCAAATACATTTGGACCTGCATCTGTGTATTAAACTTTGCAGTAGGTTTGTCATTGTTAACATAGTTCTTATATGTTTTTGCACTTGTGGGGCATTTGATCTCAACAATGAAATCACCACAAATTCCATCTGGTGATCCAGCTATCATTGGGTACTGTTTGGAGAGCAAGAGACCACATTTTTCTATTTTTTTCCCAGTATATTGCTGGCAGTTTTTCTCACTTCATCTTCTAAAACTCTACCACGTATCATTGCTGGAGTGTCAGGTATACTCCTTCACATTATTAATGCCATGATAGTACCATCCTTCGTTTTACACCGACTAAATTCATAGGCCCGAGATGCTGTTATTCTGCCATAATGCAGCTCAAACCAAAGACTGTTTTTAATAACTCACAATTATTCAGTTTTCGTTTTTTTCCCATATCTAAAAACTTTCCGAGAACTGTAGGATTTGATGGCAAGCTAGGTTTCCCTTTTGACAAGTCCTTCGCCGACATGCTCTTCAGGCTAGTTCCAACGCAGGACAGTTTTGATTTTTTCCAGTAGCATGCTACAGCTGTACAGGATGGCTCTTCACTCCTTCGGTGGATCCACAAGAGAAATGCTATGGAGTGCTTGCAGCCCCCGCTAGAAGCGACAATTGAATGGATATAATAACCTCTTCTTCCTCATCCACTATTAATGTGACAGCATACAATTTTGCATGTATTTTATGCTCTGGGCAAATTTTTCCCTTTACTATGCACATTTTTCCATCACGTTTGAGCTGTACATAGCTCACAGCGTCATCACCATACGATGGTCGTGATGATCTGAAATAAAAAAAAAATATATTAGTTTTAGTAATATTTTCACAAAACCTGCAATATATACAAATGTGTATGTAAACTCAATTTTATGATTTGAGTTCTAGATTATGTTATCACTACTAATATAATATTATGCAATAGGTACTTACATAGAAGCAACGAACATTAACATAGACAAGAAGGGTCACTCTCCGTCGGAACTTTCATGTCCAGCTTACACAAGCGCGCCGACGATTTCGACAAATTCCTGGAGCCGCACACGTGTTCGTGCTTTTACGAGGTTCATGCAAACCGCTAGAGATTAAAACGAATAAACGTTCACTTACCAGGGTGATTTAAAAACATCTAGCAATAATTGTTATTGTAACTTATTCCGCTTAGTGGGAATTAAAATAAAAAAGGGAATATCGTCAGGATATTTAATTGGAGAATCTAAACATAATAATAAAAAGAACTGGTACCTAGCAAAAATGAAGGGAAAATGAAAGTTACATCAAAAAGTAATAATGTAGTAAGCTACAGATGAGACTAGTAGGTATAAAAATTAACAATAAAATGTTTGCAAATGCCAACTTAAATAGGTATTCTAATTTAAAATGTATACAGGTTGTTTCAAATCCGAGGCCATCAAAGAGTACCAACTTATCTAACAGTAAAATACGGGTACTGGGAAAAATAATTATCGCTATTCGAAAATTGTGAAGATTGATACACGAACCATTAAAAACCAAAGGCGTTTAACCAAATGAATGAAAATCTATGAATTTTGAAAGTCTTTCATACTGAGTAGCCCGTTAACAACTCAATTAAAAAAATGTATTTAAGTAAATGTGAAATAAAATATACCTGCAGGTTATCAAAGATGTTTTAAGATATTCAATTTTATGTTAGGTTTCATTGATTGTTTCGAAGGATATCTATTTTTTATATCCCGGTTCGCAAATTTAATTGTAAAATAAATCCGCAGCCTAATATATAGGTTTGAAAAATATTTATGAGGAAACTCTTTACAAGGATGTGTAAATAGTAAATTTTCATATAATTTTTTCAAGGGTCGCTCCAACGTTCTCGTGACAACTAATTTTATTAAAATTTTCAACAAAGATTATATCTAGTTTTTTAACATATTCTACAATATTACTAGGAGGTACATTCAGACCCTCATAGTTTTTAGAAGTCGAATATGCTTTATGCTCTAAAAATACAGCCGCTTCTTCTGGTAATGTCTTTTCAGCATTATACTTTGTGCAAGCACTACAAGAGTGTTGCAACAAACATTTCCTCAATAGATAGCCAGAAATATAAACTAGAGCATTGCCATCCGTACTTGAAAGATTTCTATAGTCGCATGTGAAAACTTTTAAAGAGCTATTATTTGCCAATATAGGTACTTACATCGATATTTTTACATTCCTCTAGCATATCAGGAGTTACATTGAGCAAAACTGTATTAATATCATTAATACAATTCACACCTTCAACCTCATTAAAATATTTTAGATAATTTCTTGAATGCCCTACAAAATTGAATTGGGGTTGGATTTCTATAGAGTTTCCGCAACAATTTCTTACCAGACCAAAAAAATTTTCAATGCAATCCTGATTAAGGTTTCTTGTTAAAAGAAATGAATAATTCCTGCAATTTAAGGTTTCCCATAAAAACAGAGCAGAGGTAATAGTAATTTTCCAGCCATTTATAAAGTGCTTAGTATTGTTTATACATTTTTCCACATATGTTACCTTTCCATCATTCTGTTTTACCTGTACTAATTTGATGACCTGTAAGTCATTCAACAAACATTTTATTTCTTCCAAAAATTGCAACTGTTTTTCTGTGCCCATAAATGCGTTAAAGTTATTTAAATGGGACGAGTTTAGCAAATCAAACAAATCATTCATTGTTTGTAGGGATTTTGCAGTTATCGTTGCTTCTGAAGGCAAAACCTTGAAATCTATATAGGTATGTAGGGCAGCTGAAAGAGAGTGACTAAAGACTTGTGAAGCATATTTTACCTTCATTTTTTGAAAGCTATTAGGAAACATTACTCATCAGTAAGTTTAGGACAAAGTCGACTCATTTTTTTTGTCGTGATCATAAAAAATGTCTAAATAACTTTTTTTATGAGCCCACCTGACAAACGAAAGTTATAGGTACGAAAAAAAATTGTTCCTTGTCGATTTTAAAAGATGAGGCACATCTTAAGTTGTTCAGGAGTCCTATTGGCATACCTATGACTATCAACAAATCCCAAGGCCTGCTTCCAACGTTGACGTCTGAAAACATTATACATTAACAACATTATCACGAATACCGTAGATCGTCATAGGCACAAAAAGGTCACATTGAAATCAAAAGATAACACCACTTTTTGTTATTATTAGTTATAATTTAATAGTATAATATTTACATTTTAAATCAAATTTGTCATTCCAAATACTTAACGTACCTGCTTTCATCTTTTGGGCAATGAAATAGTGATATTTGTGCCCCTTCTTGAGTATAACATCCACATCCACACAACAGATTCGTGGCATTTTAATGCAGAACCAACACAAAACACTAAGTACGTAAATGTTTATTTTATTTCTGAAGGAAAATCCGCTCACTCAAAAGGACAACTGGTATATTTCTTTATATATCCCTACGACGGACAACCTGTTTATGCATATCGCACGTAGGAGACTTACCGTGCTCTTTATACGGTAGCATCCGATATTCGAGCGAGATAGGCATAACGAGGGGAGCTTAGAGTGATCCTTCTTGTCTTTGTTAATGTTCGTTGATAGAAGTCTTAACATTTCGAAATTCAGCTGAACAAAAGTCATCGTTAAACGAAAAAAATGCTCCCAACATGAAGAAATCGATTCTTGGCAAATTTGAGCTATCTGCCTTGATGAAACCTTGTTTCATAACTGATGTTTCTTGGAAGTTTAAAAAAAAACGATTTTTTGTGGTAATAAGAAACAGAGATACTTAATAGTTTATAACGAGAAAATATCACATGAACCAAGCAAGGCCAACAACAACAAAGGATATACAAAACCATAGATAATATAAAGACGACAAAACAGATGTTCGGAATGATCGGATTTGGTTCGGGTTCGGATCATAGATATTTGCGAAAGTACAACGTCACTCTCTTCTGATTGGTATTTGAGAAAAGATGGCGAATGGTTAAATTTAGTGCTTGTATTTTTACTAAAATAAATGTAATCACACATGTAAATTAAAAATAAGTGATTTCTGTAGAATCTCTGTATCTTATATAATTATATCAAATCAATATTTCAGTGATTCTTAGTGACTGTCATCATGCCTATTGTGGTCGCCTCAGGTTACATAACAATTCCAATACTTAACAGCCCTGAAGAAAATACTTCAACCGTTCCACCAAGATGCGAAGTAATTCGGAAAATTAATCACCTCAAAAGTATAAAAAATGACTTCTTGGTAAAAAATCAAGAACTATAGCCAGGTGTATTTTCAGCTAGGGGCCGTCCATTAATCACGTGATCATTTTTTAATCCCCCCTCCCCCTTGGTGATACATGGTGAGGTTTAAGACTACCCCCCCACTCCCACCCAATATCACGTGTATTTTTAGTATCTAAAAAAAATCCTAAATTTTTTATAATATTTTAGAATATTATCTTAAATAGAGGTATAAAGTATAATCTTATTTTATTTTGAAATTAAGGACCATGATACAAATGCTAGACAGAAAGGTTGCAGGTTGTTTTCGATTGGCATAAAAATAATAATAAACGAATGGTGTAATCATGCGAAAAACATATATTGTACTCAGTACATGAACATATTTAATGTACATTGCCTTCGGACCACGGATTAACAAGACATTCTTCAACACCAACAACTGGATAAGCATCTTGCATATCAGTTGCTTGAACTGTGCTTTGTTGAAGATCAACGTCAGTTTCATCAAGCCACTCGGTGTCATCATTTTCGCGCACAACGCAGATAATCTCTCTCGATCTATCTGTGTGGAAGATTGGTTCCGTCCAAAAACCTGAACTGGTCCAAATGTTCTCGGTCTTCAGATGCTGCCGATCCAGTGCATAGCTTTTTTTCTGAAAATAGTTTTTTTATTACAGGTATTTAGCCACAGGAGAATCATTTCGATCATTAGCTTTTTCATGGAGAATATGCCATAGCTGGATTAGTACTGTAATTCCTCGCGTACTGTCCGTTATTCGAGAATAGAATATTTGTCCGAATTGTATTTGCCAACTCCCACCCAAGAGCAACTCAAAATACATGCTGAGCGATTTTATTAGCGTTGGGGTTTTCCTAACTGTTGCGGTGCAATTGACGGTAAACACATCAGAATAGTTTGTCCACCGACCTACAACTACAAAGAATACTTCTCCACCGTCTTATTAGCTGTGGTAGATGGTACATACGAGAAGTCAAATCTTGGACAGAAAATAAAATCTAACAATTTCAATATTTCACCCCACTAGTCTACCCGGTACTGAAATACTACAACCGCATGTTATTTTAGGCGATTCTGCTTTTGGGCTTACTGAGACAATGTTGAAACCATACCCGCAGAAGGCTTCTGCTACATGTACAACGGTAGCTACATATAATTATCGTCATAGTAGAGCTAGGCGTACTTCTGGAAACGCATTTGGGATCATGTGTCAATACTTCAGGATTTTTTTCACCCCCATAGCAGTGAAAAAGTTAACAACCGTTGATGACATTATTTATGTTTCTTGTTTATTCCACAACATGTTAAGAGACCAGAACATATCGTATCCTGGTGAATGTCGCCATTCAACCCCGTCTCTGCCAACAGAAAATTTCATACCTTTCATGGCGAGTCACAACAGACAGGCAGACTACGTTTGCCGCTGACTTTGTTCGCGATACTTTTAAGAATTATTCTATAAGCAGCGCTGGGAGTGTCCCGTGGCCACATACTCATGTAACCCGTATCAACTAAGCAGGTGCAGTTATTAATAAAATCAACATTATTTTCTTACCTGTTTTCTTTTTGGCAAAACTGGCTGCTATTAGTTTCAAAATGTTTTCTTTTATTTGAACATCTTTCTAGGTTTTTTACTTTTTAGAATACAACGGAGGGTGTTCTTTAACTTTTTGAATTAAATGTTCATCCTCTACAGCTGAAAATGACAGCTTACAGTATTGTTTCAAAGGCATTTTAGTATGATTTCTTAATTCACTACGTCGAAAACAAACACACCAAACAATAACTGCTACAAAATATTTCGTTGAAATCAAACTCGATCTGATTCCCACAGAATTCCTTCAACGGATAATTGTCTCCGTTCGCGAAAGTTCGGGCCAAAGTTTAATACAACCCACGCTCTATCCCCACAATAGATCAGATATGGACGAACTCGTCACCGAAAAAATTCGTGCTACCTCAGCGGAATTTTTTGTAACGAAATTCAATAAAAACCGAAGCTTTTTAGATAGAAGGTGAAAATATTCAATATAACATTCCGTCTGTCCCAAAGTTTCCTTACCTCGGAAATTAAAATAATTTTTGCTATTTCCTCGTAAATACCATCGACCGGACTTTGTTTAAAACCATAAATTTCGTTTTCATTGAATATTGTAGTTTTAGTAGAGAATTGGAAATAAAGTGTAGTTTGTTTTTAGAAAACTTGTTTTTCATTATAACGTTAATCAATCTGGATTGATTATTCGCCGGTTCTTTATCGAGTTGACAAAAAAAAATTTTTCTTGTCTTCACAGGTCGTTTGTATATCATTACTAATTAGTGACAGCCAGTTTTTCAATATATCATTCAAGTTTCAATTACCTAACTATTAATTAAAAATAATAGATACTTAACAACAAGGTACTGTTTTTGAAACAACTTTCAATCATCAGTTAGGTAATTTAATATTTAGGATATTTTCTGAAGGTTGGCAATAGATACTGTAAAGTTTTCGCCAGAGATGTAGTAATATTTTACTTTCTTCATGGTAATATCGTCGCTAAAAGAAAAGAAGAACAAGTAATACAGACGCTAGCTACTGTTCTGTATTCTGTATAACTCATTTGCATAGTCAATTTCAAGGTTTACGAAACAAGATTTTTCAGGTTACCACGCTTGAAAATGGCCAGGTTTTTTTAAGCCCTTTTATGTAGTAAATATAGGTCTAATTCAATCGTTTTTACCATTAACTGGAATTAAAATAAATTATAAGCTATAAAACTGAAAATAAATGAAAATGCAATTTTGACTGAAGTTTAAACATGTCATACTAAATGTGGCAACATTGTTTGTCCCGGCACGTGATGCACGATCACGCACGATGGTCAATACGAACGAACGAACGAACGAAATTTGTTAATGCTTGAACCGATTTATTTTGTTTTGTTTTGTCTAGTGGTCAAAGATTACAGAATATTTATTCTGTAATCTTTGTAGTGGTGCAATATTAGTGATTAGCGTTTTGCAAATATGGAACTAGGAAGAATGTTCCGTTGCACCTGATGGCTGAACGTCACGGTTCAGAATTGTGTTCTGTTCTTCCAGCTCTTTACCATTTGACTGGTGCAGATTATACAAGCAAAATTGGAACCAAGCGTAGTGCTCTTGGTGCTATCCTAGTAAAATTTCTCAGTAATTTTGCTAAAGGTATGAATATAATAATCATGCCTGAGAAACAATTTACTAGCATAATTTTTACAGGTACGTCTGAAAGAGTATTCGAAGAATCAGTGCAGAGTGCAGAAGAGTACCTTATTCAGGTGCTTCGCCCAGGTAACTCTTCAAAAACATTTGATGAGTTAAGGTATTGGATGTATCACCATGGAATAACTTTTTCTGTAAAAGAGTTACCTCCTACGAGCGCATCAATGAACTACATATTTCGCGAGCATTTTTTATTGTTTACAACCAAATCAACTGTTTGGAAGAAAACATTACATCTTTAGATCCCCTTTTGTTTGGATACAAGATGGAAAATGATGATATTATACCTAAATCCGTGGACAATATTTTTCCTACATCCGAAGAATTAGTTCTGAATTGCAACTGTGGTAAATGTTCACGTAATTGTTGTTCATTTTGTCGTTGTAACTTAACACACGAGTGTACTAATCTTTATGATACATGATTCCATATTACTTCTTGTTAATTCCACCTACCTGAATTTTTCTTTTGTTACTGACATTGATATTTTGGACTACCCTGTATAATAACAATAACTTGAATATATTACATTTATATTGTAAATTCCATTCCAAAATTACAATACTTACAAACTCACATCTTGAGTAAATAAAGAACATTTGTACACAAATATAATATTTTTTATTTCAATATATGACCACCCTGTATAAAAACCAAACTGGCCATTTTTGGGGCTGGTAACCAGATGATTCTGAATGTGTACGTCTAAGACAATATTATCCCACAAAAATACATCGTGGACCTCTCAAAAACACAGGATGTTACCTAGCGTATAGAATAAAGAGTTAAACTAAAAATGTATTTCAATAACCTACCGTTCTGAAGGTTTATATTCAAAGGTCGGTGTACATACCTAATAATAATAATAATAATACGTTGTGGTGGAACTTATTCTTGATTTTGTAGTAACTACGACGATCACAGACCTATTATTACAATGAACGTTGAAATTAAGTAAGTATACTTCAACTTGAGGTATTTTAAGATAAATAACAAATAACCAATTTTATGTTTAGACAAAAGCGAGAACGGGCTCCAAATTTCACTCAAGAAGAGGAACAAAAACTAATATCATTAGTAGAACTTTAACATGGAAACAAAAGCAGAAGGTATGGGACAGAATTAAGCGAAGCATTGATCGGGCACAAATTTGCAAAACATTTAAAAAATAAATACATCGATTTAAAACAACAGACCAGAATATACGGAACATAATAGAAACCTCTTGAGAACAGGTGGTGGAACATGTCCAGATGTAAATTTCACAGATGTTGATTTTACAATAAAAGAAATGATAGCTGAACAAATTGAAGGAATACTTAACGATGTAGATTCAGACAGTGTACAAAATAGTAAGTTTCACAACTTCTAATCTTAAATCAGAACACAGTATGAAAGTGTTTTGGAGATCTGATTTTTTTTCCTATTGTTGATAGCAGAAATTTCAATCCTTTTTTTATTTTCATTGCTACAGGGATTGATAACATGACCAAATTAATTTTATGTTTCACATTTTTGAGTGATGGGAATTTGATCTACACTCATTTGATAGAACTCATTTTATCGAAAATATATTTGATAGATAATTTTTTACTGAATATAGTAACCAATCAAATTACTTAATTTCAGGTCATAATATGTAATAATATACCAAAAATACAATCAAAACAAAAAAATATGTATGGAAAATATTTCTCGAGTTTTGTGCGACCAAAGAATACGAACTGAATGCTGAAACGAGTTTGCATAATTTGACTAGTATATTGAAAGATTATGCGGTAAATATGAGAAAAGCTGACGGAACTGAATATGAAGAAGCAACTGTAAAAACAATTTGGAATACTACGAGTAAGCTACTCCAGGAAAAATACTTCAAAATTGTATTCGACCCGTTTACCACTGTGATTTAAAAAATGCGCGAGATACAAGAGATGCAAAACGTAGAAGATTTCAGCAGGATCCAAACAAACGAAAATGCAGTTCATCAAATTTGAGTTCAAGTGATTTGGCTAGAATCATTGAATTATGGGATGAATGTACACCAGAAGGTTTACAAAAAAAATTTTACCATATTGTAGCAGTTGAGTTAGCTTGGCGAGGTGGTGAACCAGCTGATTGCCTTATAGATTATTTCACGATTGAGAAAAATAATGATGGAAAACCAACCAACAGAATTGAATCCAATCCAATATTCAGTAAAACATGCCAAGGAGGATCGAAAAGTTGTACAAATAGTAAGTGGCTTGTTCCAAATATTGCAAACGAAAGTGCATGCCCTGTTCGGTTATTCCATAAATTATTGTCCAAAAGGAAAAAAAATATTACTTCCAGTCGCCTATTCTTGAGACCAAATCCTTTCTGGAAATCCGAAAGTGACAAATGGTTTGACAATATACCGGTAGGCAAGAACACAATTGATATGTGGACCAAATCATCCGCGCAAGCTATTGGTTTGGACACTAAGTGTAAAAAGATATCCAATCATTCGAACAGATCAACTTCAGTTAGCCATTTGGCAAATAAAGGAATTCCTGAACAACAATTAATAAAAATAACCGGACATAGCAGCTCTAATTCAATTAAACCGTACTTGAATATTAACCAAGAACGCCATGGTTAAATAATTAACACCATGCGAGGAATTTCTTCAACAGTCGAAATTAACAATCCGTCAACTTCAGCAAACTCTACTTCCAATTTAACATTCACCGATTGTACTTTTCACAATTGTAGTTTTAAATAAAAAATATTAATATTTGTTAGATTGATACTAATAAATTTTGTATTGAAAATAATTAAACGTCAGATTGGCAATCAATTTTTTGATATCTACAACGTAAAAAATTATCTTATCGAATACTCCTCGGGTCTTGATAAATACTCAAAATTTTGTGATAGAGAATGCTTCAAGCGTGTTGCTTAAATATAATAGCCCTCGGCCTGCGGCCTTGGGCTATTATCAAGCAACATGCTTTCAGCATTCTCTATGACAAAATTATCTCGGTATTATCAACACCCTAGGGGTATTACTACTGAAAATACATTTGATAGAAAATACATTTGACCGATATTTATTTGTTACGGGATGCAGCAAATTGCTCGAATAACACGTTCTCCAGCTTTTAAAAACTAAACCTGGCGGACTTATCTAGTGAGGATTTAAAAATAATATATCAAATTAGAAAGAACAAATTCGTGACCTACGTAAAAGGGTCAGTTTAGGTATAATGAATAGTGTCTTTAAACCAAACTCAAATGTTCTCAAATTAACTGTTGTGGCGTGCATACCTAGGATCGTTAGTGATATTTTAAAACTTTCTAATTTGATAATATATTATTTTTGAATACTCACTAGATGAGTCCGGCAGGTTTAGTTTTTAAAAGCTAGAGAACATGTTATTCGAGCAATTTTATGCATCCTCTAACAAATGAATATTGGTCAAATGTATTTTCCATCAAATAATTTTCGATAAAAAAAATTGCTATCAAATGAGTTTCGATCAAAGCTTCCGTCACCCTACATTTTTATTTGAACATTTTCATTTATTCCCCTATAATTTTTTAGATACATTAGTTGAACGAAATAGAGAAAGCTCCAGTAATTTCCTTAAGTGAAGAGGTTGATGACTTTTTAGAGGAAAATAATAAATGGAGCTCCTATTGTACTGAAATTTTAAAAGCCCCGTTACCAGAAAAATTAAAATTGCTAAATTCAGTACAATTTCCAGAGTGCTCTAACGATAATAATCCGATATCTAGCTCCGAGCCCTCGAACTCAAAAAAAGTACTAAAATAAATTTAAAAAATGAAGAAAATATACCGAATATTAAGAATAGCGAGAAACTTATTAAACACGAAGAGTACTCGACAAAGTATATATGTTACCGTAAAAACCCGATTTCAGTTAAGACCAGAATTTCCCAGGAAAATCTAGTTTTAACCATCGCTCACAGTCAATTCTAGATCTCACTAGTTAAAACTAGAATTAACAAAAATTTTGAGTTATTTCTAGGATTAACCAAACATCCTCTAGTTAAAACTAGTTTTTACTAAACCTGTCAGTAGAATCTGTGTAACCTATGAACATTTTATTTTGAACGAAATCCTATCGATTTACCTATACCAAAAATAATCAAACACGTCATATAATAATACTTTTAATAGTACGTAAGAAATCCATGGAATTAGTTACATAAACGGGTGCATTCGGTGATCAAACAAGTAGGAAATAAAACAAACGTGGAAAAATTCGAAAAACTTGAAAAACGATAATAAAATAAATCAACGCTTAACAGCTCTATAAAACAATTATCAAAGGTAAAGACAATTTTATTACTGGTACTAAAATATACCTACTTTTTAAAAGCACTCAATTTACCAGGCGTAACAGGTCCTAACTCGACATACTTCTAGCCAGAAACAACCAACTGAATGGCACTACCCGCACTACACATTTATTAACGCTAAGAATAACTTTTGTTTATCCCTGTGGTTAATGGACACCGTCCGAGACCATCTCTCTCTCACACACACACACACACACAACTTTTGTTTAAAAATTTCCCTGCATGAATCCTTCACCGGAAGAAAACAAGCCACAACGTCCGGTACGCATGAGCTTTTGAGCTTACACCACCATCTAAATTATAAATTACAATGAGATTATACAACTTTTTTGTGTCCAATCACAGAATTGAGGCTCCTATCGACAGCACGTTTTACTGATTACTGATTATTAGACAATTCAAGTTTTAACTAGATAGGCTAGTAAAAACTAGAATTGACTGTTTGCGGTAGTTAAAACTAGATTTTCCTAGGAAATTCGGGTTTTTACGGTAACATATACATATACAGGAAACATTAATTTAAAAAAAATCCATTTTGTCACGTTGCAGAAACAAACATGCTTAGAAGAATTCAATAAAAAAAGGAACTGATTAGGTTAGGTTAGAGTTGGTAAAAGAGAAAATCCATGAGTACAAACAAAAAACCGAATTACATGAAAAATATTTGACATTGAAAGAGAGGGCTTGTCAAGATGCTGGCTGTTGAGGCAACACTGCCAAGTTAGCACTTAACAACGGACAGAAGTGAAATGACACCTGTCAAGGACAGAAAATATATAAATATATATAATAAAATATATAAAATTCATATGTTATGCCCGACACCCTGAGGGTAAAAGGGCTCAAGATTATATATATATATATATGTTAAGGTTACAAGTTTTTTTAAGTTTTTTATTTTTTATAATGTGATATAACTAAAATAATAAAAATACCTATACTAGAACTGATTAAAATAATTATTAATTAAATTGTACCTAGTTTTTCTATTACAAGGAATTCTCCCATTGTGGAAATTCTGTGGGATGTTATTAACCCATTCACTGCTACATTTTTCTGGAAGCGGCTATTGGTTTTTCAGTAAAAAATAAAATGCTTCATTGGAAAAGTCTATTTTTGCATTCAGTAATGTAAATTTATTACTCAGTTGTCAATTTTGACATTTGTCACGTGCACTTTCCACAAGTGCTTAGTTCCTACTGGCAATACAAATGAGAATGTGCAAGCGTCACGGATCCGTGCCATGCGCACTGTCTGAAAAACCAGTCTGGCACGGATCCGTGCCATGAGCATTCAATGGGTTAACAAAATTTATCGCGGCTTCTTGTGCTTTATTTACAGCAGGCACATGTTCTCTTTCTTTACAGGCGATATTATGAAGAATAGCTGTTGCTACTATCACTTCTTGAACAGTATGAATGTTTAGACGCAGTCCCATTGCTAATGCATGAACTCTGCGCTTCCATACCCCATACTGTCTCTTGACAACATTTCTAGAGCGAATTTGCGATTGATTAAATAACGCTTCTGCTCCGTTTCTTGTATTGAGTAATGGGGTTATCAGATAATTAGTTATTGGGTAACCACTATCACCAGCAATTACACTGTTTCCAAAATGTCCATTTTCAAATAAATTGTGCACATAAGAATTTCGGAATAGTATATGCTGAACCAGGCCATCTGACTACAATGCCCTGAATTTTAAGCTGTGCATCACTGATTGTCTGAACATTCAAAGAAAAATTTTTTTACGATTCCGAAATATTGCTACGTTTTTCCCACCTGGTGAATTAATTCGGATGTGGGTACATTCTATTGCCCCAATGTATCTGGGGCGAGAAGTACAAATACCAAGTGCTACTTTTTCAATTGTCTTGCAGGCAGTAGATTTACTTACTCCACAAAAATCTCCAGATATTTTTAAAAACGACTCATTTGCTGCAAAACTCAGAAATAAGAGTAATTGCTGAGTAGAAGAAAGAGAAAAGTGAGAAAACAAATTTATAATTGTAACGTTATATTTGACCACTATCATTGTAATATTTAAATATCTACCGGACGGCGAGTAGCCAGTCCTTTTCTCCTATCAACATGTGATTCTCGTCGAAAACCTGTAGCACCGATCGCTTCAAAAGGCAGAATTTTTACATTTAATGCGCGACGAATAATCTACGTTGGTGAGGTTCAGTAGACACTGATATTTGTTAAATATATCAATTCTTCTCTCCTATACAGAGGAAGAAATTAAGAACACACTACGGATACGTGAATTCTTTCTCGAAGCGGAGCATGTGAACAGGAGAGGAATATATAACGTATGTCGATTGCTCATCGCATGGTTCAATTTAATAGCGAGTAGTTAAAATAAGCTTTTTTTCTCCTGTGAACCATCAACCGATAAGGTTAATAATTTTTAAATTGTTGTGAGAGATTTACCTCAAAAATTTATCTTTTCTAAGGTGCATTCAATGTGAATGCACTTACTGAGTACCTGAAGTTACCTGAGTTACCTGAGACTTACTAAGTACCTGGACTTGCCTGAGTTACCTGAGTTACCTGAGACATACCTGAGACCACAAAACAGTCTGGAACTTTGTACCTGCCATCAGACACGTGGAAATTCAAGGGAAGTAACCAGTGGTGAACTAATTTTAAAACCAACGTGCTTCAACACATATTTTCCTGTGATATTTTTTTTAATCATTATACAACTTGTAAATTTAACAACGTTGTTCATATTCCTTCCCTTCCAACATTTCCAGGTTTGTTGATAGAGGGTGGTGAGGTGAAAAACAAGTCGACTAATATTATTCAGGGTGGCGCCCACTTACCTTTGTTGATTAACTTTAATTACATTTAACTTGATTTATTAATTTATTAAATTCATTTGGTTTCTTAACTTCATTTATTATCTCATTAACTTCAATACAACTTCAATAACTTAAATAAAGTAGGATTACCCGCGAACCGGTAAGACTACTCCCTGAATTAATATTAGTTTGGTCTCCGAATTCACAACTGAGGTGCTCTCCACATTGAGTCGCCGTTGCAATTTATCTTGCCTTATTATTTTAAAACAATAATAGGTAACAAACGTATGAAAACAAGTAACAAAAAGAAAAAAGTCCCTAGAACTTCGGTAATAATTACAATAATTAGTTTTTGTCTTTACTACAAAAGAAAATTCCATTCCAACTCGCAACCATCCCCCGAGGAATTTTTGTTTGCTTTGGGGAAAATTGGGGAAATTGAAATTCTTTTTGATAATGTCAAGTCATAGTGTAACAGTCCCATTTTACAATCGAGCAAAGACCAGTATTAATAAATATATACATACATGATAAATATATACATACATAAATAATATAAGTAATTCTTCAACCTAAAACTATAACCAAGAGAAGTAGATAGAAAGTATAAAATAGAACTAATTGTTGCAAGAACTCATCAAACACTCCAAAAGATAAGCTGAAATTTAAATAACCAAATCAAGTAACAAATGCTTCAAATAAATCTTATAACTCAATAAATATGTAGGTACACCAACTAATTAAAATAACAAGACTACAGAAAATAAATAAAGTAACAGTTCCAGTAGTAACAGTACTAAAATTGTAATAAATTGTTTTGTTTACATCTTACACAGGTTAACTCCACATCTTCAAGGTCTTTCTTCTGTTCAAATTTCATAAACTTGACATAGGGTAAAGTACCCAATTATTGGCACCTTTAGCGATATATCTGACTGTTATGTCAATTTCGGCATCTTGAAGTGAGGCAAATTATCAACCGCCTTGGTTACGACATTCTCAACAATTCTTCCTTAGTATGAACACAGAAAACTATATTTTCAGATAGATCTTCTGATTAAAAATTGATGTTTCCTAATTATGGTCACATTTCCCAGTTATTGGCAGTAGATTCTAGTTATTGGCATAGCAAATTAACCAATTATTGGCTGTAGATAGGTAGTTATTAGCATGCTTTCTGAACCAGTGATTGTCCTATCACCAAATCTGAATTTTTTTTTCAAATATTTGATATTGAGATAATGAATAGTACCAAGTTTTTTCAATATGTATATTATTTATAGATATTTGGTGAACTGCAGGTACAAAACATTGAATATTACTTGAAAATTAATAAGTAAGAAACTACAACTTAATCCACAAACTTGTGATTAAACTATAACAATACAATGTTAATGAACATAATAATATAAATTCATGTATCCCTTGAAGTACAAACTTAACATATGTAAAATTCTTTGTATATTCCATGATTTTCCAAGCACTTTGCGTGATATGCCCTTGAACATTTTTGACATTTAATACCATAATTAAGTGAAGAAAAATTGTGTGTGCATATGAAACAAAGTCCTTTGTTGCATATCTTATTGTTGATGGGAAGAGTCGAATTATTCATCAATGGTTCACTAGTATTAGTACTTGAACGAGGATCTATATCATAATTAGTAAGGGTCTTCACCTGTGTTATATTTTCGTGTGTTTGAATATTTGTTCCAGAATTTATGGTCATAGTTTCATCAATTAAACTCAGGTTTTTTACGTGTTTTGGCTTTGCCTCCGTTTGAATATTAACGTTTTCGATAATTTCGCAGGAATCTGCGGAAGCTATTTTTGTTCTTTTGTCGTGAGTTTGTTTTACTTCAGTATTCTCAATAGAACTTAGGGTTTTTACTTCCTTTGGTTTTGTATCCTTTTTTTCTTCTTTATTATTTTTATTTTCTCCCACATCACTAGATATTTTCAATTTCTTAGCCATCTTATTTTATTCTTTCTTGCGTCCTCTTTCTTGTTTCTCTTTCGCCTCATCATTTTTCTCTTTTTGTTTGTCTTCATATATTTTTTTTCCAGCCACTAGATGTGATTACAAAGGGCAACCTTTCCACCTGCCTTTTGTTCTTTTTTTCCGGTGTTTCAGGCCACATTAGACAGTCGCTAAGTTGATAGGAAGAATATGTCGCATTATTGTCACTAACAGTTGGACTGAGATTTTCCGAACTCTTATTGGAAAGTTCAGATAAGGTGTTGTCTTGTTTTGTTATTTTTTCTTTGACATTGTGGGTAATAGGTTCACAAACTGTTCCCATTTGTTCTAGTTCGATGTGCTCGTTTACTATTATCGGTATATTAGCTATTTCATTTTCTGTGAACTCTTTCTCATCAGATGCTAAATTCGCTTCAATGATGGAAATTTCTGTGAACTCTTTCTCTAGCAACAATATTTGCTGGAATGCGCTTATAGGGGTATATAATCATGGGTGGAGTCATTGAACCTGAGGCTGAAAACATTACAGTAAGATTAGATTTTGCCACGCCTTGATCTACTTCATATGCATTTTTCGTCCTTTTTGATGCCAATACCTTGTCTTCCTTGGAGCACAATAAAAAGCAGGTCTCATCACCATTATAAATTCTCGTCCCATCTTGAAGAATTTCCGTAAAGTTTTTCTCTTGGAGATAATTTTCAACTTTTGTAAACCAATTTCTTATAACCTTTACAGACACATCAGCACTTGAAGGTGTGACGCTTTCGGAGGTTCTATGAACCAGTAAAGGATGTCTTTTTAAGAAGGCTTGATACCAGTGTTTGCCTGGGGTGTTATTGCTAAAAGAATTTGGTCGAGGACTTTTATCTAGAAAATATTTTACTGTGGCCTGTAAATCTTTGCGTCTTCGTGGAAATCCTTTCTGGTGACATTCCAATATCCATTTTTCCAACGAGTCTTCTTCATCACTGGTTGCAAAATTTCCTTAAAAGAAATAGACTATCACTTCGAATTCCAGAAGCAACCTCAGCTGCACGTGCCAGAAGTTTTAACCGAATAAACGGTTCCAAATTTTTTGACCTACTTGAACCACTTCAACGAAAACATAATTATTCTCAATCAAAAATCTACAATGTTGATGAGACAGGGATCACCACTGTACAGGGACGTCCCTCGAGGGTGATTGCATTGAAAGGACGTAAGCAAGTAGGGTCACTTACTTCTGCTGAACGTGGCACTTTGTGTACCGCAGTTATTTGTAGGAATGCTGCTGGCAGCTATATCCCTCCTATAACTATATTTCCACGTGTTCGCATGAAAGCAGAGTTTCTAAATGGTGCGCCTCCTGAAACAATTTGTTGCCTTTTTCACATCTACTCTTCGTGGTTTACTCATAGACACTATTTTTTCAGTTGCGTTCTTCCGTTATTATTTTTTGAAGCAAAACTTTGTGGATGAAATAAAAACAAATAAAAAGAGTTGCTAGTTTATTGTTCACAGCAAAAATGCAACATTTTTTCTTTTTTACAGTGGTTAACATATTTAAAGTGAAATCAAAATCAAACTCGATTTCCATAATTAAAACACTGTCATCATAAGATGCATATATAACAAAATATATTTTACCTGAATTCAAAATAGCCATGCCCATTTGTATTTGTGCATAATACTTATGTTTTTTTTCAATTTATATTTTCCATTTTCCAGAAAAATATATTTTATATTGGGTATTGTGTCCAAAACAGTTTTTGTTTTACCTAAAAAAAATATATATACGTACCTATATTTCTTAAATAAAGGATTTTACCTTCAAAAACGCATTTTATTTCTAAAAGATATAGGGGCTTATCCTCATAAAAAATAACTCCATGAAGAGAGTAGCCTAGCCATTCATTTGCTGCTGAGATATCAAATCCACACTTTCATGTGAGATATTGTTACAAATATTTCTCTGGCAGTACTTTCATATTGCATTCCATGTTTCACATATTTATTTGTAAATGGAACTGGACAAAAGTACCTTGACGCCTTAGTTTTCCAATCTGATTTTGAGTAAGTATAAATTTCATAGCAGCGGCTACCTGTCAGTCTATACTTCCTCATTTTTTTCCATTCCGCTGAATGCTGTGGAATATTAACACATGCTTCTAGATCATCACTAAATAAGTTAGTCAACACTTGTGCACAACAATCTTTTTCAAGGGTAATACTAACTGACG
>CAJUYI010001237.1:42865-61351 GCA_910591695.1 Galerucella pusilla
TGTATTAGCCAAATCCTTCAAGTCTCAGAAGAAGAAGCCCTTTGTCTGAATATTAAAATATAATTTGCACCTTTAGCTTTTAAAGGTGATAAATTTGAGCATCTTCAGTCACTTAAAAAAGTAATACATAAGGTCTACCATGGTTTTTACGAGACACTAAAACCACTTTTTCAAGATTACAATACATTTTTGTTTCAATATTTTTTACGGTATAAATACCTCGTAACTTGTGAAAATGTTCAAAAAACAATACTTAAAACTCGTATCTCAACAGTTTTGTAAATTTTTTTTATTCAGCAAATAAATCACAATGCTGTTCCATACTGTTATTTTTCATGCCCTATTCTATGTGCATCAAAGTTAACAAAACCTTTTGAAAATAAAAAAAATATTTAGTTTTTTGTAGTTCCTGGAAACCTATGATTTTTTAGGTTTTGACTGAACGGCGACGATATATTGTTTTCACGTAACCTAGATAACGGCGCAGTATACACCTCCAAATTCACTAAAATTATATTATACAAAACTATTATAGGTACTTAATCTAGAATAACAATTTACTTGCCACATTCACAATGTTGCCAGTCTGGCTAATTGTGTGAAACATAAAATATTTACCTATTGAGAATAAACGAGTTATCACTCACTACATACCCAATGTGTGAAGTATAAATGAATCTTAGATATCTACAATAATGGTTGAGAGTACTGAGAATATTATTGCGTTATACAGAACATTAAATTAGGTAGGTAAAAGTAAATACAAATGGTCGGTTTTATTGAAACAAACTGAAAAAACGATAAAATGATAAACCAATATCATTACATGTGTTGTTCTGTACATTCGCATGATTAAAAAAACCTCGTTATTTTCTTTTATCATTGGAATAAATACCTAAGATCACAAGCTCATGATTTTCTTCTTCAGAACATCAAAAGGCACCAGCCATATCCCACAAGAAAGTTCATAATGCACCAAAAAGGATATTTTATTTTTATGTAATGGTACAATAAATTGACTCCTAGAATCTACTACAATTCAACCCTAAGTGATATTATCTAATTTATATACCAACTTACATGATTACACTTATTGTCAATTGCGTACAAGATGTCTCTGGCACTGGATATTTTTATCACATTCAATTATTTACAATAATTTCCTCAGGGCTCCGACGAAAAAAGAGCACACCCGTATTTACAAGAAACAATGTCTATACTACCGGTAAATGATCACTTGAAAGAGTCAGGACGAAAAAACACACACTAGCTCGAAGGATCATGAACACAGATGGGGTAGTTTTTCCCACCCTGTTTGAGCTCCCCAAAATTCATGGGAAAGATGAAAAGAAAACCACGTTTCTGCTTTGGTATTTTATTCATTCTGGCACTACATCGTTTGGTAAGTGATACAACGCGAAGAAATGCCTCGCGTCACTTGTCATCCATCACCCCATTCAAGGTATGACACGTACGAGAACACACACATAAAAGTTATAATTGATTAATAAATTAGATATAAAGTCATCCATTGTATTAATTTACCTGCTCACTAAATAAATACTTCAAACAAGACATAACAACGCAGTTTGAAAAAAGGTGGCAGGTTCAACAAAATCCGGTTTGGTGAAGTTGAGGAATAAGTCGACCCCCCAAACTAGAGAACAATAGCGATGGCGGGACCGGTCAAGCTTCCCCCAGATTTTAACCTACAAGGGGAGAACGCTTGTACCGAATGGAAGTTTTGGAAAGTGTCATTCGAAGATTACTTGATTGCGACAGGACAGCATGAATCTGCAGACAAAATTAAACTGGCCATATTAAGAAACTTAATTGGGGCCGAATCTGCTAAAATTATGGCTACCTTTGAATTAACCCCAGAAGAGGAAGGTAAATATGACCCTGTAATACAAAGAATTGAGAACTATGTGAACCCAAGAGTTAATGAAACCTTTGAAAGGTACAACTTCCTAAAAAGAACACAGAAAGAAGGAGAAAGTTTCGAGCATTTCCTAACTGAATGTAAACTACTGATAAAGTCGTGCAATTACAATGCAACGGACCCGGAGGAAACCCCTCAAGACAAGGCTTTGAGAGATAAAATTATAATGGGAATGAGGGACTCCACAACCCGTGAAGCATTACTACGAATAGATAACCTCACACTTGACAAAGCTATTAAATGTTGCAGGACAAGTGAGCAGAGTAAGCAACAAAATAAACAGTTCTATAATAATGACCAGGAAGAATGTGAGGTACATAGGGTAAGAACTTGAACATGCTGTAACATTTCTTCCAACCGCGGGTGAGTTTAGAAATAATTGTATTTTGGGTCCATCTTGTTTCATAATTCAAGTTCGCATGACGGGAATTTCCTCATCCCCAATCTCTGTACACAAGAACGTTTAAGCGTACTTCCCATTAATAAGGAAAGATATATTTATTTTACTTCATATTCTGATGAAAATGATATTGAACTACGATTAAAGATTTGTATAGATTTATGGAAGCTTTACTCGATGAATTGGCATCGATTTTGGATATTAGTGAGGAAAAAACTAAAAAAAAAGAATTTCAGGGTGTAAATGACGATACTTTTAAATTACTTACATGTAAGGGGGTCATGTATTCGGGCATAGGCACATAAATTTTTCAGTTGGGAACAAACAAAAATTGGTCTAAGTCATCATGATGATAAACGCTATTCAATACCATGCATATTTGGCACGCTTCCTTGGGGTCACTATAGTTTGAATTAATTCTATTATTTAGCTGAACTCCCGCCATCAGGTGACGTAGTAAACGACTGGCTTTCAAAAATTACTTTCTCCATATCTACTTTTTAGTTTCACTTTTTTATTTACTATTTGATGTAGTTCCGTAGAAGGATATTACAGCATACAATAGATGTTTCTGTACATGTTTTTTGAGCGTATTTAGTTTGTATTTATGCGTTTTTGTGCGTTCTGCTTTTTTTATGGAAGTTTCTATATTTATTGTATTTCCTGATAGATTTTATGTTGCATTTAAATTGTGGATGTAAAAGTATTTCTTTTTAAAATAAAAAACTGTTATTTTAACATTTGTTTTTGGGGAGCGTCATGGCGAAGAAAAAAAAATACAATTATATATAACTATTTATTTAAATCATCTATAACTACGAGTCTATAAAAGTATACAAATTCTTTAAGAGAGTTGTTCAACATATCGTTTGGTGTCATGGAACAAAATGCATATAAAATTTTTAAAGGACTTACATTTTCAGAGATGATATTTTTACAGAAATCCAAAACATTATAATAATATTAACAAAAATTTAAACTTTCTAGCATAGGTATACGGTGTGATATCAAATTATTCAATTCTAAGATTTGTGTGACTTCTTCACCAATATAATACTCGACACCATGTTTCTCAAAAAAATCAACTTGCAATCATCATACTTTAATGCGAGTAATGGTGCAGTATCATTATTGGAATGAAAGTACCCCATTCATAAGTACTGGAAGATACTTTGCTGAACTTAAGCTGTTGAGATAAAATAACAGCCGAGAGAAATGATCTCGCAGGACTTATTCCAAATTTTACTTCATGACCGGAAATTATATATTGTGTTGAAAGTATGAATACATTTTCACACTTCAGACAATTCATGAAAACCTATATAACAACAAAGTAAGTTCAAAATGTGTAAACATCTATCATAAAATAATTGTGGATTTTCATTAGAATTTTGTCTTAGCATTACGAGATCCCTGTTTAGACAGACTTCATCTCTTTGAGCTGAGAAATTTCTTGTTAAAACATTTTTTAATTCATTCCAAGTATTACATGTTTGAATATTAATTACCGTTCTAGCTTTACCTTTTATTTTGGCAATTGAAGAATTCAACAAATAAACGTTTATTAGGATTTGTTGTTATTGTTTCGCTAACAGAAATAAATCTATTTAGGTCATTTGGGTTCCCATCAAAATCGGGGATACAATTTGAATATTCCAATTTAAAAGGTTGTAGGGTCATATTTATTTATATAAATGCTTTATTTAGTCAAAAAACAACTAATACAAAGTATAAATGATGAAAAAAAGTTATTAATCTAACTCTAGTCATATAAAAAACAAACCAGCACATAATATAATAATAACAATAAATACCTCAATACCTAAAATAACCTGCTTGCTTATAACTAAGTAATTTTATTTAAAGTTAATTATATGTATTTTACCACGTACAAGCTGTTCAAAACAGCTTCTGTGTAGATTATGTTTATTTTCTTTGAATTATGTATTGTTATTCTATTTTTCATGAATAAACATTATTATTATTACTGTACTGGAACTTTGAGTAACTCTCTTCGTCTGTCCCCTCTCAACATTTATTGTGATTTACCAAACATTTCATTTTATTTCGCTTATAAAATTTAGTTAGTTTTAAATAGATGATTTACCTAAACTACAGTGGCACCCAACGTAAGGCGTGAAATGAAATTAAAATTTGCTCATACTTGTTTGGTACAGTTAAATAAAATCGTGGCAGAAATTCCGACAGGGCATTCGCTGTTTTCGGCTTTGCTTAGTCCGTTTTACAAACATCGAACAGATCTCGAAAAGGCAAACAATAGTGGGTTATCGCTTTGCTCTAACTCGGTTACAATTATCGTGTTTGTAATTACGAAGAAAATTGATACAATTAGATAAAACATTCGCCGTCCGGCTTTGTTTAGTCGATTGTCTAAATTTAAAAATATTAGGTACTGTCTGGCATTTCGTTATACAGGGTGGATTTTGTTTGATTATTTTTATGAGAGTACGAACGTTGATGAAATTTAGGAATATTAGACAAACTCTAGTCATTGGCTTTGTTTGTCGATTTGCTTAATATTTTATACCTTGTAGACTCGAGTTGGGGAGAATAAGATCAATAAAATATTGCATTGCCTTGTCAGATCTGGTCGTGTTTGGAGTACTAGACAAAACATTCGTCTTTTAGTCTTTGATTAGTCAGTTCTCGCGAAATAAACGAAATAAAGCGTTCGCTAACTCCAGCTGTGTCCGGTCAATTCTGCACTAACCATAGACACTACGGAAGAATACACAGTTTATTGCCCACGCCGGAGTCAACTCGTAGCTACCAAGATGGTGACCCAAGTAACCACCGATCAGTTTCAACATTTGCTAACAGCCACACACTCGCGCAGAAGTGCCCCATCCTGTCACAGTTACTCCTTCACTAAATGCCCTGCGAAGTTTAATGGTAAACGTTGCTTCAAAACGGTAGAAAGTTTTATAACGACTATTACTATATATGAAGAAATCGAGAACATCAATGACGATGACAGTTTTAAAGGCTTACCGCCATTACTGACAGACACCGCTTCAGTTTGGTGGCAAGGCGTGAACTGTATCATCTATACAATATTTTCTTCTCAATCCTGCATCAATTACTCGGCTTACTTGCAGTAATGGTGTATCATCTAATACCTCACAATTTCCACCTAAACCTTTAATACTAGCGTGCATTAAAAGTTTTCTAAAAGTTCTTCCAAACTGTAAAGAGGATGGGTTATTATTCCACCCATTTCGTGCTCTTACTGCACAAAAAAACGTTTCCAAATGATCTTGACTAAACGTAATCATCAAACATTCCCATTGCACTGTAACTTGCAATTATTAAACCTAAAAATGGAGTTTTCCTAGGAGTGTTTATGAATAGTGTTCCACCTTCATCCTTGCAATTGGACAAATATTGAATTGTTTCCAATAAATATGATTTTATATATACAATATTAGTTGGTGTCATTGGCATTTCAAAATTACTACTATGGGGACTTCTTGAATTTAAAATATCAATTCTTCGAATGAATGATACTGTTGCATCAGCATTATAAAAATTAGGATGTTTTAAATCCTTTTGGAGAAATTCCAGTGAGTCCGCAACACTATTGCTAAGTACTTGTACTGCTAGTTTAACCTCCATCTTCTGAAGATACGAATTGATATGCAGTTTTCCTAATTTATTGCCTGAATGCAAATCTTCTTCTTTTTGTATATTATGAAGATATTGAATATATTTCAATTGGATTTGTTGTCCTTCAAGGTCAACAATAATTTTCAATTCTCCCAAACAATTTCTGATTAATTTTAGCATGTGTCAAACATCCAGACAGAAATATACTTTATTTGACTTTACACTGAATGTTAAATTCGTTCGTTTATCATTTTCGTCAGACGGATAATTGAACCAAGTTTGTATATTGGCGATTGTGTTGAGATTACAGCTGTATGGCAAGTAACAAGGAAAACTATTACTTGTGTGGCCAATTCTTGTTCATATGAAACATTTTTTACACCAACATCAATGTAGCCATGAATTATATTTTTGTCACCAACATCAAGTTTCTTTCTTATGCTCATCTCATCGAATATCATTAAGCAAATTAGTTTTTTTCCTTTTTTGGAAAATTCCTCAGACTTCTTTTTCAAACTCTCAAAAGCAACTGATGAGTAGCCAGGAGTACAATCTATTTTTCCACACCAGTTTCTTATAGTAGATTGAGAAGAAAGACATAAATTGCAATGTTCTCTTACAAACTCATAACCTTTAGGAGAGTAAAAGTGAAGAGTCGAAGCAAACGTTTTCAATTCTTCTGGATATTTTTGTTTGGTCTGTTTTCCTTTTAGCATGCGTTCAAGAATGATTTTAGGAACTTCACTTGTAATATTATACAACTGTTGTGCAGCTGGAGTAGATGTAAGATTTTCTTCTTATTATTTTGCTAAAACTTGTCTTAGGTCAGTAATATCTTCTAAAATTTTTGTACACGTTTATTAAGAGTAGATATTTTCTTATTTTTTTTTGCATACTCAGTTTTCAATTCACAATATTTCTTAAGTTGTTTTGTTTGGCTTTTAGAATATGAATGGAATAACTTAATTCTTTTTATGATTTCTGTACCTTCTAAATCATGTGATACTGGTGTAAGCTAACCTGAACTGGCAATGGTTTCTGCTCCAGCTTTCCTTTTTACAGGTTCTAAGAGTTCAACTCCAGATAGTTGTTTGTCTTCAGTACTGTCAGGATTAGGCTATAACAAAAAATTAACTGACAGTTATCAGTATTACCACTCATTCATACATACTGTGTACCAAAACAATTTGGGAAAAGAAAAGTGATGGTACTCAGTAAACGTCAACTTTTTATTGCTAGTGACAAGCCAAAAAGCCTTCTTTATCAAGTGATTGTAGAAAAACTATTTCATTAATATCAACAAAGAGTTACAAAAACATAAAATTCGAATATCAAGTGGGAAATTTTAAATTAAAAACATGTGTGAAGACATAAGATACCTGTTTACTAAAACGTTCAATATAAAAACCAAATTGGTTATATGCCTCCAAAATAAATATAAAGTGTCTTTGAGCTTACCAGTGAAGGAAAAATATCTGTTTTAACAGATTGGCCAGGCTTTTGGGGAGAACCCAAGTTTGAACTATCAGATATTACAGTAGCAGTTGCAGATCCACTTGAAGTATTACTTTCATAATGTAAATAATATAATGTTGGAATAGCATTTCCTTCCAAAATATTTTTATTTGATGTAGGATGATTATTTATTAGATGAGCTTCAAAATGAATCGAACATACTCTTTTCACTGAACTCCAATTCCATGAATCATCATTGTATCTGCCGATAACTTTTATCCATATATTTCGAAAACGAGGATCTGTTGGGAACCTAAAAATATACCACACAATAAGAATAAATTAGAAATTATACTATTTAAACTAATAGCAACATGTATTTTGAAATGGCAATTTCAAGTTTTTCAACTGTGAACCATCGAAAGTTAAAACTACTGCATACACCTGAATACATAAATAGTCATCTACCATTGAAATTGCACATCACACAAAAAAAATTGACTAAACAACTCGATTCCATTTTTATTTGCTGTTATTGCATCGCAAAAAATCATAAATTTGTTTGCTAAATGCGAAATTTTAACGGTATATTATCTTAGTAATACGAAAAGAAAGACTTTTGTCCCTAGAATTTTTCGAACAATTTAAAACAGAACACTCAAACATGGCTCCTAGAGTCCGACTAATAGAATTAATACTACACTAACTATTTTTACCGAATACAACTAATGCTAAAATAGACAGCACTATATAAATACGATAGATAAAAAACAAATGTTCAAAAGAAGCGTTAACACATATAAACCAGAAAATAATTTGTTGTGTTTACATTAAACGCTAAACCGCACTAAACCGATACTGGTGTTTGTTATGTGGATCAGGTTTATTTTGGGTTAAACAGAAAATGGAGATTGTCTTTAGTCCTGATTGAAATGAACAATAAAAATGGCTGCGCCCATACAGTCGCATCTGCTCCTATTAACACATTCTGAAGCATTTCGTATGGATCCAATTCAAAAAATATATTAGCATGCTGTTGTAATTATTCAATATCTTCTTCGTCATCATTTCTACACAATTCTCTACAAATCTGTGTTTTCTCAATGTCTAAATTAGATTCGAATTCTTTTCTGCGTTCTAATATCAAATTTTTGTTGTCTTCATAAATTTGAATGCATTTGTTTTTTGCAAGAACATCGTTATTCTCACTTTTGAAAGGAATATGAAGTAAAACCATTTCTCTTCTGAGTCATATTTCATTCACATTCCCCGTTGAACCCGGTTACTGTATCTCGGTGAAGATGGTGGGAGGCAACTACGTCATAATGACGTCAACATTAGCAATTTCTGAAATTTCTTTCACTTTACGTTTACCCACTGCAAAGTAAATATAACCCAACATTTATTTTAAATCCGAGAGAAAAAAGATTTGTTGTTTGTAATTTTAATTATTGTTCATGTCTATAAAAATGAAACATAAAAAAATTAAGTTGTGTGCAGCCATGTTGTTGATAGATGATCTGACCCTGTTTTGTTAGGAGGTAAAGACTTATTATTGCATTTGGTGAAAGAGAACCATCGAAGTATTGCCACAATAACTGCTGTAAGAGGTATCAGGTTTCATCATTTCAGAAATCCTTCTTTCTTTGAATCCTGGATAGATTATTACCTAGAATCAGATTTCTATCGCATGTTTCGAATGAGGAGAAACACTATAACAACTGTGTCAAGAAATTGCTCCTTTCTTAGAAAAAAGAAATTATCATCCCAGTTCCATTAGAAAAAACCCTCGCGCGTACGACTTCAACTTCTAGACTTCTATTGGGTTCTTCTCATGTGAAACGGAATCTAATATGTTTTGTTTATGTTGAAAATTTTCATTTGATAATGTAGAACTTTATTTATTATAACTACAAATAATTATTGTATTTTGAAGTGATGGTATTATTTTATTTTCTCCTATTTCATCGTCCTTATTGTCTTGTATTGTAATAAAAAAGTAGATAATCTGAACAATATACCATTTATTTATAGAGTAACAAAACAACAAGAAAAAAACTTGAAAAACAAAAAATACATGTACTAATATTGGCAAAGAATTGTAAAAACTATTAATTTCTAAAGATAAAGTCTTCTCACAAATCACATATAGAAGGGTTGAAAACTGGATGAGAAATTTCTCCTCTCTAAAATTAATAAAAAATATCCAAAAAATATAACAAACATGAATAAAAAATTCAGCTCAAATGAGAACAAGTAAAAGTAAAAGTAAAAACAGGTACAAATGACAACAAGAAATCCATCTTACAAATCAACTTCAAAATTTAAGATTCTGAAGATGAAAAAAGTTTTTCAAAAATATTGCTTAATTTATCCCTTTGATCATTTTGTCCTTTGAGGATCTGATTTTGGTCATTCATCAATTTGAACATTTGAGAAAAGTGTTTTTCCGAGTTTTTTTCAATGTTCTTCAATCTAATATTGATTTCTCCATTCACTGACATATATGCCCATTTCTTTACCGGATTATTGTTTTCATTAGAATTGGAATTTTCTTTAGAAACTGATTGCTCTCCATAAACAGCTGCTGTAACAGTGTGAGTATCACTTCTTTCCAATGGATTTTCAGAGACATTATCATCATTTTTCACCAAATTTATACCAGCAAGTGGTTCTGTGGAAACAATTTTTTCAGAATCAATTATCAGTTTGGGATTCGTTTTATCTTTATCACCAAAGATTTTATGCAATTCATCATAGAATTGGGGTGGATTTTTTTTGGCTGTTCCTGTTGTTCTTTTGACATAGGCAACAAAATTCATGTAAGTTTTTGTTAGATTTTTAAATTTATGCCTCAATTTATCAGTTGCCAGCTTGCCTTCTCCCACCCAATATCCTGCCTCATTCATTATTTTGGCTATTTCACGCTATAAAATGTTATGGCTCGATTTCTTATCATTGAAGCATTTCATATAATGGTCATTGCCACGTAAACTTAGAAATAAATATGTGGCTTCATTATCCTTGCTAGTTGTTTTTCCCCTAGTAGTCCAAATCATTCCTAAATCTACAAAAATATAATATCTCAGTATTGCACTAATCTAAGTACATTATACTAACTTATTGGATCCAAATCATTCTGGTCATCATATGATGTAGGTGATGCTATATTGGACGTTGATGGTCCTGCGAATTGCCCTGAAAATGAGAAATATATAATTATGTGTAATATTTCAAAACCGCAGACTATCTTGACCAGGCCTTACATGTTGGGATTGACTGCGTTTCCTTGAAGTCTGCATCAGAATTAATATATCAATGCTATGTGCTATATGTGCTATGTGCTATATGCTATGCTATGTGTAAACGTGGTCGTGTGAAAACAGTCTCTTAAATAGTCTCTGGTGAATTTTCGTATTTTCGGCATGAAAAAAGTGAAGAAAATGTTCTGAATTTTGTATGTATTCAGTATCAGTGACAGTGATTCTCTTAGTCAAAACTGTGAGTAATTACGTTAATTTATTCAAAAGTTACCAGACATTTTTATCTACACATCCAAACAAGGCATGAATTTATTATCTGCCCCTAGTTTTTGTATATATGATAAAACCTTTTAATTAAATATCAATTAATTGTCACGTACTACCCGTTTGAAGTTTTTTAGAAAACATTTACACAGAGTACTAACTGTATTGGAATTATTAGAATATTTTTATATACTAATCAATATCAAGAACTCGTTGTGATTACTGAAAATAATGGATGACACTATAGTCAAACAAATATTAGAGGAAATTAGAAATAGTAAAATAGAGCTCAAAAATAGTATTCAGGCTAGTGAAGCTAATATCTCATTGAAAGTTGAGGAATTGAAGTTTAAGATAAACAGACTTGAAGAAGAGAATTTTCAATTGAAGGAAAAAATAGAAAAACTGGAAAGAAACGAAAAACAAAATAACTTAATTGTTTTCGGATGGGATGTCCCCAATGAAAATATAACTTCAGAATTTATCTGTACTGAATTTAATAGCATGTTGAATGTAGTTGTCAACGAAACAGATATAAATAATTTTTACTGCCTTGGGAACACAACAAATCGACCGGTCAAAGTAGAGTTTTTATCTTATTAAAAAAAAAGGAAATCTTGAAGAATTGTAAGAAGTTAAAAGGAAGCAGTATATCAATATCCCACGACCTGACAGTCCAACAACGCTCCGAATATCAAATTTTACGGAAATTTTTACTTCAAGAACGACAACAAAACAAGAACTGCTATATAAAGGGAAATAAACTCGTTATAGAGAATAAGGAATATTCCATAGAAGATCTAAACGAATTGGACAACCAAATAGAGAAAAAAACAAATAGTACACCATCGACCCCAACTCAGACACAAATTTCAAAAACCCAACATCGAGACGTATTACATACTTCCCACTCAAAAAACCAACTCCAGAATCAATCAACAGGCCAAGCTGTAAACCTTACCAAATCTACTGGAGCCTCAAAAAAGCCACTAAAGCCAGCCAACTCAGCCCTAGAGAAAGTTACCAGATTAAGATCAAATTCCCAAAAATAAAAATACCCTAGCTTTAAAAACATTTTTCTTAAATTGTTCGTCAGTATCTTTATTTTATCAAAAAATTTTTATGTTAATTGTTCTTTTTTTTAAATTATCATGATAAGTTGACTTAAATTATACTGTGTGGTCATTTGTGGCATAAATTTTTATATATTTTGATTATTCTTACTATTACTATAATCACAATATTGCTGTTTTAGATGTTTCAAATTAACGATACCATTTTTGTTATATGATGGATCAGTATTTGAAAAATTATGAAAATGGAGATTTCAAGGCTCAAGTGGTCAACACAACCGACGATTTTCATAAACTAAATACGGGGCACAAAAATAAAAATAAAATATCAGTCTTTCATATGAACGTCAGAAGTATTCATAAAAACTTTGATGAATGTTTACTACTCTTAACACAACTCTGTGATTTTGAAGTAATTGTTTTTACTGAAACTTTTCAGGTGACTGATACAAGTATATTTGAAATCAATGGCTACGATATTATATATAGTGAGGGAAGATGTAATAGAAATGATGGGGTGATTGTTTATGTAAAAAGGGGAATAGAATATACCTATAAACTTGTCAAAATTTATGAAAGTCAAGCAGTTGAATTATATATTAACGACACTATTAAAAAAATTATTATAACAGCATTGTATAGATCTCCACACAGTTGTCCAAAAATTTTTAATAGGCATCTTATTACTTACCTAAATAATACTGTAAAGTCAGACGTACATATTTTTTTAGGAGACATAAATATAGATCTTTTAAATGATAATGAATTTGTAGCAGAGTATAAAAATATATTAAATACGAATAATTTTATATCATACATCAATCAAGTCACTAGGCCAAGTAGCAAAACATGCTTGGATCATTTCTTTGTAAGAAAATCAATTCATAGAGAAGATACATGCCAGTCATATGTTTTTAATTTTGAAATAACCGACCATTATCCGATAGCTTTAACAATTTCTAATGTAAATGTCCCGTCTCAGATATGTAAAAATAATACAGAAGACTTTAAAAAATTTATTGACTACACGGAATTAAAAATGCAGCTGAAAAATCAAACTTGGCAAGATGTCTATAATACACCAGATGTTGATTTAATAACTGAGAAATTTATCAATATATTAAAAACAGCTATAAGCAATAATACAAATTCTGTTAAAATTTCTAAAAGAGAACTCAAAATTAAAAAACCGTGGATAACAAAAGCATTGTTGAAATCAATTAATGAGAAAAATCTGTTGTATGTCAAAATGAAAAAAAATTCAAAAGATATAAATCTGCAAAAAACGTATCGCACATATAAAAATAATTTATTAAAATTAATACAAAAGTCAAAAAAATCTTACTTTAATGATATAATTGCTAAAAATGGAAATTCGTCATCAGTACTTTGGGAGTGTGTAAACAGGTTATGTAGTTCAATACGCCCGAAAAATGAAATTAAAAAAATCACGAAAAGTGATATAGTAATAGGGAATAAACAGGATATAGCTAATGAATTTAATGATTTTTTTGCTGAACTGGGAAAATCATATGCCGAAAAAATCGAACCAACAAATTATATTGACAACCTTCCAACTCTCAACAAAACTATGTATATTTATTCAACAAATGAGGAGGAAGTCAAAAAAATTATAAAAACATTGAAAAACAAAAAATCACCTGGAGTAGATGAAATCAGATCTGAAACATTAAAAGAAATAGCTGATGAAATTGTTGCGCCCTTAACGTTTTTAATAAACAAATGTTTAAATGCTGGCGTTTTTCCTAAACCACTAAAAACATGTATAATTAAACCAATATATAAAAGTGGAAATAAGACTTTAACTACTAATTATAGACCTATATCATTAACTTCAACAATCAGTAAAATTATGGAAAAAATATTTAAAAAACGCTTAGTGAAATTTTTAGAAAAATACAATATAATTTCTACCAATCAGTACGGTTTTAGAAAGGGAAAATCCACAGAGGACGCTATTGCTTCACTAGTAAAAGATGTGTACAATGCATTAGATAAACGAAAGCCTTCATTATGTGTTTTTGTTGACCTCTCTAAAGCCTTTGACACAGTAAATCATAAACAGCTATTAAATAAACTACATACTTACGGGATAAGAGGAGTCGCATATAACTTTATCAAGAGTTATTTAAGTGACAGGCTACAATATGTACAATTAGATAATGTGTTAAGCGATGCTAAAACTGTTACTTTTGGTGTACCCCAAGGTACCGTACTAGGACCAGTACTGTTTACAGTGTACATCAATAGCTTACTAAATCTGGACTCCAAAGGCAAAGTTATAAGCTTTGCTGATGATACCGCCATTTTGTATAATGATAAAACTTGGAAAGCGCTCAAAGATACAGCTGAAACAGATTTTAAAACTGTAATAGAATGGTTCAAATACAATAAACTTACACTAAATATAGATAAAACGAAATATATGCCATTCTCATCCTACACCACCGGACTTCCCAATTTTGGTTCTCTTGAAATAAATAATAATATGAAAATACCTGAAACAGATAGCATTAAGTACTTAGGTGTTATAATAGATCGTCATCTATAATGGGAGCTACATATTAAAAATGTAGTTCAAAAATTACGAGGCCTTCTCTCTAAATTTAGGTACTTGAGGGAATTCTTAGATATCCATAACCTAAAAATTATGTATTACTCATTAGTGAAATCCCAAATTAACTATGGAATTCTTGCATGGGGGGGAGTAAATGACTGTCACCTACAAAAGTTGAATGTTATTCAAAAATGGATAATGAGAATAATTTTTAGAAAGAATATTATTTTCCCTAGTAATGATATTTATGAGCTAAGTGGTTTTATGGACACTAGACAAATATATTGTATGAAGATGTTATTGTACTATCAAAAACATAAAAAAAGCCTACTTTGTCCAGAACACGCACATAATACTCGCTGTAAAGACAACGTATATACCTTACCTAGACGAGGAAAAACTATAGGGCAGCGTTGCTTTGACTACTTGGGTCCCAAAATATTTAATCAAGTTCCTTTGGAGTTAAAGAATTTGGAAAATTCAAAACATTTTAAAACTAAAATTAAAAGCTGGATAAAAACGCTAAATAGAAATGTTTTAAATAATATAATAAATAACCAGTAACAAATTAAAACTAGGAAATACAAAATAAATATAGTAAACTGTCAAAACTGATATTTTTCTTTCCTATTCTTTTTATAAAAATAAAAATTGACTTACCTGATAATGTACTTTACCCGATATTGTCTAAATACCCTAATTACGTCGGTTGTAAAACTATTATTTGATATGACTTACCTGATTATGTCTGGAATAACTCAATGTTGGTCAGTTATCTTTATTGTGTTATAATATACCTACCTATATTGATGTTCACTGTTAATTTAAATTGTTATATATACATATGTTATTTATAAGTACATCACATACAAGGTGCAAGTAGTTTCTGACTACTTACAACTTCTGTGATTTTTTTGTGTGTTTGTTTACATTTTTCCTATATATTTATATTTTGTAACTACCGTAAATAAACATTATTATTATTATTATTATTATTATTATTATTATTATTATTATTATCTATACTCTGATCCTGTGCTTCCTGCATTTGTTCAGAGATCTGTTCATTATCAAAAATATAAATAGATTTTATTCCACCATGTATAGGAAAGTCTTTCAGACAGTTTGACTCGTATAGATTCAAAACATAGTGTTTAAGGAACTTGTCAACTGAAAAAATAAAATTACCCAAAAAAATACTTCACTCTCCTAATCATTACCATTTCTTAATATTTGTACATTTTCCCGTGTATCTTTTACTCCAACTTCTACTCCATTAATCTCTAATTTGAATGTTTCCATATTTACTTATTTCTTTATCTTATTTTGTAAAGTCTTCAACAGTTCAACGTAGAGAATTATAATAAAATATTTTGTCTATGGTCTTCAAGTTTAGCCATAGAACACTTACTTTCTCTATATGACAGAAAATACTTGACTATTTTATGCTCTACCTAGCATGAAGCTGGTAAACCCAAAGGCAGATAGGGGAGGTGTACCCAAACGGAAATGACGTCACGGTTAAACTTAATAAAATGGGATTATCAGCTTTAACCATGACGGGTAATGTGAATGAAATATAGCTCTGTAGTGATTGAAGTTATCAGCTATATCATAATTGCGATATCTAATAACTTTGGGCTCCTTTCTTTTACTATACACTCCTTTCCTATTGATGAAATAATTAGCAACGAACTGTGCTAAAGTGACCTCGTTTAAATAATCCGGCCTTTCTTCATACTTGTCAAATCAATTTTCTTTTCATACATCTGTACAATCTTCATTCAATTCACTCAATTCTTTCGTTTTAGGAAGTCTTTGACGTTCAGCTGGGTATATTGTTGGTATATAAACGGTTGTAATAGACGATTTTGACATAGGTTCTCGTAATAAAAACCAAGCAGCTTCTTGTGCTGGCATTCCAACTGCATGGAGTACATCGATACTCATTTTTTTTTTAGTTATATCAACAATATCGAATTCTGGATTGTCATCCATAATCTGAATGATTTGACGTTGTAAACTACTAATACCTCTATTGTGTTTATTAACGTATTCTACTACGTAAGCAGCGCAAGCATACTCGTCTTGAATAATTTGGAAATCCATATTAGATTTTAAAAGGTGAAAGACAAAGGGATTAAGTGGATTGTGCCATTTTTTTGATGGTGTTCTACGATAGAATAATTTTGTTTTTTTTGATACGAATGATATTATAATAATTTTCATCATTCTCAATGTTATTGTGCGTATAAAATTCCTCAAAAGTATTGTACTCAACATTTTCTAAATTTTTCCTAATGGAATTATAATATTGTTTGTATTGTCTGAAAATTTTTTCTGAGTATTCAGATTCAGTATATGTTTCATCGGAAACAATGTTATAGTCATTTTTGTCGGCATGAAGGGTGCTCCAAATCGGCAGTTATCTGCTTTAATAGGGTCCATATTTTTATAACATGTAAAGGTGTGTTTATGTGTCAATAGTTTAATATTTCCAGATGCCTCTAACTCAGATACTGAAACTGACTCATCGATCATTCGAATAACTTATTCGTTGTTATTCAACAAATTCTCCGGTGCGTTATCGAGCCATAAAAGAATGTGAGCGTGAGGGCTTCCCCGTCACTCATCTTTTTTCAATTTAAAAGAAACGTCGAAATAACTTCTCAAAAAAGTCTCTTATAAAAGCACTGGATCAAAAATATTCATTTACAAATATAAACTTGAATGAAATAATCCGTACAAATTAACAACAAATACTTAAAACAGAATAAAATGGGTATTTAAGGGGACCCCAGATTTTATAAAGTTATGTACTACATCTGTTGCACTTCGAATTGCACAAAAGTTCCTGGCTTCAACAGCTGCATTTAGTCGTGGAACACTTCCTTTTGCAGTTACAACGTGTATGGCCTTGCCCTCCACTTTTTGAATTAGCACACCAAGAGAAAAGTTATTTATAGACAAATAAACTGATTTGTTTGACCCCCGTTTGTTCAAAACTAACATTGCTTTTTTATTATTAAGGAAGCCATATTAACGTGAAAATATTGGGAAATTTTGATAAAAAAAAAGGCTTATTCGAGTGTGTAACGCACCATTGGCCGGTACGCCCCTGTCCAACCCGATATTCGTCGGACATAGGCCATAGAAGGGGAACGAGAGAGGAAGGTCGGTGTGAAGCGCGCGCCGAAACACGCCAGTCAGTGAGGATATCTTTTCGATAAATAGTGTCACCATGTTATGTTTTCACTCCAGTTCTTTCAATATATTTTGTTAATAAACCAAGTAGTTCACTGAACCCTATCCCGTCTCATCGCTACAACTGACACCCCACTTAGGGCATACTTGGTTTTTTTCTTTATTTTCAAAGTGAATCTCTTGTTTCACCACTTCACAGCGTGGAAACCGGTAAAAAGTGAATTGGCGCGAATTTGTAGTGTGACCTGTGACATTTTTCTTCTAGTCTGCGGTGTGTGTGCTGGACTAAAAAAATTTCAATCGTTTTCACATTAAGTACTGAGTGTTCTTTAATTCTGCTTCCAGCATCGCTGATCTCTCGACAGAATCAACACTCCCGTTCGGTTGTTTCATAACGTGATTTTTGAAGAAAAAACAGTTATCTACAGTTCCGATTAAAAATCAATCGTGTGGATTTTAAGTCTTACAAAATCTGGTTCATGTTTAAGTTTAAGAACATCGAAATCAAGTTTTCTGGTAAAATGAAAGTTCCTAGCAACTTTTCAAGGTATTTTCAAGTAGAGCTTCAACTACTGTAAGTACGATTTTATTACTGCATGCTACCGTGAGATTCATTCAAGATTACGGACAAAAGGAATTATTCGTATTTTTTGCGTTCTACACAAGCTCATCGGACTAAC
>CAJUYI010001238.1:0-24912 GCA_910591695.1 Galerucella pusilla
ACAGTAGAAAAAGACGTAAGACTTATTGCCGCTACGAAAGTAACGCCCTCATAGTATTTTAAACTCTCGATTGATAGGTTGAGCTTGAGCGTAATCTAAACATCAACCAATCAAATCTTTGTAAGTCAAAGATTAGGGTTAACGTTTGTAATACATTTAAACGGTTCATTATTGTGATATTTTGATTAGGATTAATCACAGACCTGCTGTTTTTTCCATTTCTAAATGAACTGCATAATATACCATATAATGTGGTAGCTTGTGTGAGTGACTGTGGAGGAGGAAATATTGGTTTATGGTCTCAAATGCAGGTTGATATAGAAAAACCATTTTTTAGTCACCCAAATACAGGTAACAATATTTATGTATTTGCTGATGCACCACATTTGTTAAAACTTGTTCGGAATTGGTTGCTAGATAAAGGATTTATATTATATGGAAATAAAAAAATTACTAAAGAGCCTCTCCAGAGTGTAATCAATTTAAATAATAAGGAAATTAATCCCTGTTGGAAAATCTCTCAAAAGCACCTTGATTGTGAAAAAAATCAGAGACAGAAAGTTAAGTTAGCTGCTCAACTTATGTCTCATTCAGTATCTACAGATCTTTTGAGATATAAACCAGGAAATTATAAAAAAAACTTGCTGTTGATTTAGGAGAATTTGTTGGTGATATTAGCAAATGGTTCGATATTTTAAACAGCTATGTCGAACATGGATCAGTACCTATCAAAAGTACTTATGGGGGTAAATATCTCAATTTGCAAAATGAACATTTAGATAAAATGCTTTGTCAAATATCTGAAATGAGACCAATTGGAAAGGAAACTCTACAGATTTTCCAAACGGGAATGATAATATCTATCAAATCTTTAAAATTATTATTTCAAGATATGAAAACAAGATTTGACATACATTATATATACACCCATAAGTTAAACCAGGATGCACTTGAGAATTTTTTTTCACAAATTCGATGCAGAGGACCAAATGAGCACCCTTCTCCACTGGCAGCCATTTATCGAATTAGGATGCTATTATTGGGAAAAAATGCTGGGATATTAGATGCAAGAACTAACACAAAAGAAGAAGTTAATGAAGAATTTATAACTCCTTAAGTTTTAGAAAAAGCAAAACTTCAATTGACGGACCCAAAACCTTTTAAAGATACATTTGGGTCAAATTCTAGTAGTTAATTTTCTTCAGTAAGCACTCCTGATCAATCTGGTAGTACATCTTTGTTTGAAGAAATCTCGCTAGAAACGACTGAAGATGCACTAGAATATATAGCAGGATGGCTTGCAAAGAAATATAAGAAAGAAGTGCCCCATTTAGGAGATTTCACCTATAAATTCATAAATGAACGTGATTATCACATTCCCTCTTGGGTACAACAATTGTCATTTGGAGGCCTTATTAAACCCAGTCAGCAATGGTGAGAAAAGGTAAAAAAATGGAATAAGTTTTTTGAAATTCATCATGGAAATTCTTTTCGTTCAGGTATTCAAATTGTTAAGAAATTGGCAAATAAAATAAATGAAAATAAAGAGGACATCCCATATAAATTAATTTTTGATTTTTGTAAATTAGGAACAATAATAAGAATTAAATATAATAATTATAAAATGGAATCTGATAAAACTTTAAAGAGAAAAGCTAATGAGGACAATCGTAGAGCCAACAGCAAGAAATTAAAAAAAATTATACTGATTAGTAATTTTATTTTTTCTTTCTTTTTTTTAATTTCTTGGGAAATTAAACCACAATATTTTTGAATTCTTTATTTCAACGTTGTCAAGAGAAAATAAGTAGAAATTAATTTTTTTATCCCTAACTGACACAACAGAAAAAATTTGATAACTAGACAATCAAAAATTATTTTGAAGTTTAAGACTGCAAAATTTTGTTATCAAATTTTTATTAAGGTCCATTCATAGTAGATCATATCTGTGGCAAAATGTGAAATGAAACACTTCATTTTATGACATTCCAACGATATGATAGTCTACTAGAAATGGACCTTAATAAAAATTTGCAGTCTTAAACTTCAAAATAATTTTTGATTGTCTAGTTGTCAAATTTTTTCTGTTGTGTCAGGTAGGGATAAAAAAATTAATTTCTACTTATTTTCTCTTGACAACGGTAGCTGGAACGCTACCGAAACGTTGAAATAAAGAATTCAAAAATATTGTGGTTTAATTTCCCAAGAAATTAAAAAAAAAAGAATGAATAATATACCACAAGGAACATAAAGAAAATATTTATTTTTTCTATTAAAAATTTCATTACATCAAAGATTTTTTGAGAACAGGTGTTGCTATACTGGAATCTGCACCATGTAGTAGCAATATTTATTTTTAAAACAAAATATTGATGTGCAACTACAATTTATTGATGTGAAGTAAAAATTATCAGTACCTATCTAATAAAAAAAAATCTCTACAATAATGAAAATCTTTATCTGTAACAATTTTGTACATTTTATATCAATCAAAAACTATTTATTTTATTTATAAAGACCAAAATGTATATTTTTAAGCTTATCTCAACTGAAAAATAAAAAACACATTTTAAAATGTTCTTTGATTAAGTTCTGGAACATTCGTAAAATTGACAATAGGTAACTTCTAAAAGTTAAATACTTTGTTAATTACTATAGGTAGGTACTACTTCTAGCTAAATATCTAAAAATTAGCTGTTCTCATAATTACATAATCCCAAATAAGAACTTTATTAAACACCCTGTATAAAAAGTGTTTTTTTATTATATTCTGTAAATATTTTCTAGCTACATTTTCTTTTTTAAAGCAAATATAGTGTTCTAATATGGTAAGGGTAATTAGTTTTATAGCCAAACAACCTTTATTTATAATTAAAATCAATAGAAACACATTTTCAGTAAGTATAAACCAATGTATTTAAATATACGCGAGGTCCTGTGGTGACGTCATAGCTGCAACATCGCACACAAACAAATTTGTCAAAATGTCAAAGTAGACTATCATTCCTAGTATATAATCGTTGGGTTAAACAAAGTCAATTACTTTATTTGTATTCACAAAACTAACATGAGAGTCATACAATATTTGGATCGAAAACAAAATAAATATCTGTCGACCAACATAAACAAACATTCATTAGGAGCGGTGTTGGCAGATTTTATAAATATTCATCCATCTCATGTCTGTATAAATGAAGTTTTCGTATACTTAATGTCAAAAGATTATATACATTGATTTTTATACATCTATCTAAATCGTATTAAAGAATAAATATTAAGAAATAAAAATTTTTAACCGTCACGGGACGCCCAGGAGATGTAATACTGATAAGAATACTAATAATCGGCAAGGCTCAAACATCTAAATTGCAATAGCTGGTCGCGAAAGCAGAATAAAAGTATCCCCCCTTAGATCCTGGTGAAAAACTTGAAATCGTTAGACTCTGACAAACTGGCGGGGTGGGATCAGGAAGCGCTTCATGGTTGACCATCACAATGGATTCAAAATTGGTATAGCAAGCAATAGAGGTTTCCAGCAACATCATATTTTTGGAATTAAGCGGTTGCTATATGACCTAAAAAATAGTGGGACGAAAATTCTTCTAGTCTGGGTGAAAGGACATTGCAGAATAGATGGAAATGGAAGAGTGGACCACGAAGCAAAAGCGGCTTGTAAAATAACCAAGTTAATTAAAGCCCAATCATTTTCAGATTTAATAAATATCCACAAAGAATTGGCCCGCACATATTGGAAAAACTATTAACATGATATCGCAAAAACAAACAGCAATCAGTATTTCCATTTTAACTTCCCAGTAGAAGTAACCTATTAAATTTAGATTATAGCAGAAGACATCAGGGAATTCTCACACGTTCAAAAGTAAAGCATGGGCGTTTTCGGGCTCACCATCACAAACTTTCAAAACACGCCTTTTTGTACTTGCGATATCAATAGCTAATCTTGACCATTTTTTTGAATGTGAGGATCTACTGGTAGAAAGAACATAACATAATAATTTCCTAAACCTTCCAAATGCCTGTTAATTTATGTTCACTTCTGGCGAAAAATGAAAAGGATAATTTTGACCTACTTATACGGTTTATTACCAATTCTAAATCGGAAATATACCTAGACTTTTCGTTTCTTCTAGTGAATGTTGCTGTACCCAATAACAACAATATTTTTGACAAATAGGACCAGGAAAAATGCAAAATACACCGATCTTACAATTCAGGTAGGACAGGTGTAGCATGCAGAGAAATTAGAGGTGGTGCTTGTTATCGTTTCATCTACGGGACTGATTCCCAAAACTCTACAAGACAATTTCACCAAACTAGGTCCTCACAAAAACAGATACATTGATCTGCAGAATGCTGTAATTTCAAATACTTGTCACACTGTCCGTAAATTTCTAAATATGTAACTGCTGAGCCTAATCTTATTTGAATTTACACGCGCTCGGAATAGGTGAACATTACCAACAAGGGCTGAGCTAGTGGTAAACTTAAGATAATAATAATTTTTGATGAAAATTGTAAGTCAATGTTGGATGTTTTATAATTTTTATCAATTCATCAGGACAATTTTCTGGAGTTTTCTTTTCCTTTTTTGTGGGTTCTTCAAATGTCCAGAAACGTCCAAAAGCTGATAGGGTTGAAATTTGTAGATGTGGTTTTTTTGGGGTAGAAATCCCAAAAAAACTCCTCAAAATGGCCAATCACGTGTATCAAAGGGGTGGGTGGTAGTTTTCACCCTTCCCGATTCCCTAGTGATATTTCATGTTCCCCTTAAAACATTTTTTCTCTTGAATAGTTTTTCAGACGTCGTTGTTCCCGCGATTCCGTAAAAATGGTTCCATCAGATGATCATACTGGTTGCCGTTGCGGGAAACCAGCGGATTTTACTGAAAAGGCGCGCCAATATCAAATACGAGGTATATCCATGAAAAAAGTTCCGTTTCTAATCGCAGTTCCGAACATGCACGGCAGTTACTCTGACTCAATGAGAAGAAAAATACGCTGCTGATTGCTGCTGCCAAAGTGTTCGTTATAATGCTTCTTTATAATGTCAGCTGCCGCTTGTGAAATCAGATCTGTTATTCATTTTCTGAATGCAGGAGGTTAAGCCAAGTGAAATGTATCAGCAAATCTGCAGAGTTTACGGACAATTGTTATGAGTGATTCAATGGTTAGACCATAGACTTATAATATAAAGGAGACCACATTGTTTACATTTCGAGGCGATCAATCATCATTCTATCTTTCAATTTTATCTCTCTCCCTCCAAATTGCGTCGTTGACAAATCTCCATAATTTCGAGAAAGTATTTCGAAATAATTTAAGTATATTTAAAGAACTGGAGAACACTGCTTTTATAATGCATATATTGAAAAAAAAACTTCCATAGACCATTCAATTTTGAATTGATTGATCCTTACATTACTAAATAATCAATAAACTTTGCAAATATTGCTAAATTAAAAACGAACAATAAGTACAAAACAGCGCTTTGGCAACACCCCATATGTTTGGTACTTTATTGAATGACTAATAGTATACGCGTAATAGTTTTGCTATGTTGCCGAAGTGATATAGCTCTTTTAGTGCTTACTTTACTATTATAAGGTGTTTTTTTAGTACTTATTGTGGAAATTTTACTTTGTTTGGCCAACCATGGTAAATTCTTGTGTTGTTGGTAAGAAAGTGGAACATTTAAACCCAAATTTAACTTTTCATAGGTAGGTGAGGTTATCTTTTTAGTGGCGTGGCGTGGTATAAGTGTTTGTAAATATCAGATGTGTAGAAGAAGGGTTTTGGTGTCTCTTGGTGTTAATTAAATAAACCACTACCAAATTAGAATACAAAATACATTATCTGAACAATGTAAGACTCATTGTGAAAACCACATAGTATTTGTATTATTGTTGAAATCAAATATGACACCCAAACGAATAGCGGGCAGTCTAACATTCGGACAGGACAGTCTACTAGTACATCATAAGTTATCAAATTTCCATATTTTGTGTGCTTTTTATATATTTTTCATTTTTTCATATTTATATTAAAGTAAGAATATTTATATTGTTAATATCGTTTAAAAGTTGCGAAGTTTGAACTATTCAATCAAAATGTGAATGATTTACCTGATATCTAATGAAATGAATTCAATTTTCTTAAGCACCAGTAGTCACCAAACAAGTAGCTGTGACTACCAATGTTGGTATATGGTTTAGAGTACCTTGTACTAGGTATTGTTTTAAAACTGGATGAATAAATACATACCTATAAGTATTTCAATTCATTATTCATTTATATACCCATATCACTCTTTCATTTTGTTATTTTTTCACGTTTTAACTGGTTTATCGATTTGTCTATACAGTTTTTGTGAATTTTGAATGACAATAAAACATTTCTCACTTTCCTTGCCTTATTACATCCTGCAATCATAATCCAATAAAAAAACGTAATATATTTAATTATTGTTGGTAGATTTTGAACCGTAGGCCACTGGTGATGAAAATCAACAGCCCAATTACACTGTTGTCATTTTGATCACGCGCCCGACAAGGACTATGCTTTCTTTCTTGCACTTATAGCTTTTTTTAAAACAACAATAGATCGCCTTAAAAAGCATTTTATCAATGAAATATTTTGTCTCTGGTATTTATAAGTCTATGTTAGACAGTTCAATGAAAGACAATATCAAGTTCACGATGAAGAACGAAGTGAACGACCGTCTTTCGTTTCGAACAACTGAAATTTCTAAAACTTGGCTTACAAAATTCTTACTGTACAACACAAAAAACAAATTCAGTTTTTGACACGCTACAATGAAGACGGCGATGATTTTATTTCTCGGATAGTTACGGCGTATTAAAATTGGGTATCCTACGACACCCCTAAAACTGAATTAATGGAATAAAGACACACTTCGTCTCCAGCGAATGTTGAGCATAAGCAAACCTTGACATCTCAGTCATATGCACAGTTTTTTGGGACAGGAAAGATATTTTGCATATTGATTTCTTACCACGAGGCCAAACAATCAATGCACATGTCTACTCCCAGACCATTAAAAAATTGCGCCGTGCAATACAGAACAAACGCCGAGGAATAAAGTAAGAAGGTGTTGTTTTTTTCCACGATAATGCCCGACCTCACACTGCGAACATGATAAAAAACTCCTACGAAATTTGAGTGGGACGTGTTTGATCATCCTCCGTACAACCCGAACTCCGCTCCTAGCGACATTCGTCTAATCTTACACCTAAAATATTTCCTTGGTGGTCAACACTTCAACGAAGATGACGAGCCGAAAGAAAATTTTACCACAGGGTTGAAAACACAGTCACCTTGGGGTTGGCCAAATAGTTTTTTATGATCAAGTGTCTCCGTGCGTACAGTACGTTTCACGCATAATCTATATGTAAGGATTCAGTGGCCTAGTTTTAATTTGTGCAGGTGTTGCTTTACTGGTACATGACGTCATGAATCCTGTTAATTATTGTCAGCTGATTCCTGCATGGTATGAGCAGTTCCGCTGAACGTGTCAGGTTTTCACATGCATTTGACTTGGAATGTGTGTACCCAATTTTCATATTGAAGTATATTTTAGTCCTTTACATATTCTCGTATTATGGTATACCAAGAATCTACCCCGGTTTAGGAATGTATCCTCTGACCCATTTTTTGCAAAATATTCACCCTGGTACGATATTCCGTTCGGCTTACGTCACATCTAGTTCATCTTTCATTTCTTAAACGTCACATCAAGTGTATCTTCTGTAATTTTTATTTAAAATTCCGCGATAATTTTGTAGTTCTGTGTCATTTGATTTTTCAATGACACGTCAGTCATTTTGTTAATATAATTAAAATATAATACAAATATGCTTTTTTTTCTGAGATCGTAGAAAAAGCATAGTAAGAACCTATTGTCCAACACATCTTTAGTTTTAGTTTTTGACACTTGGAACCAAATATCGTGTGTCCCAAGTTATCGTATACAGGCAATGGGCCGTATAAATAAAAATGAGCACAACCTTCTACATGCAAAACTTGAAGCAAATGCTATACAGTTTATGCATAAAAATTTGAATAAAAGATTTTGCTCAAACTTGTATTAGAAGCATGAACATCTAGTCACGTTTAAGTATTTGCTCATTTTGTTATGAATAAAAAGTATGCTATGCTTACTCAGTCCAGCATTTGCTCCAACATTTTTGCATCTCGTTAGTAGGAAATGCACCTTGCAATAAGCTGGTCATAAAATGGCAGAATTCGTGAATTTACGGGCACAGAAGCAACACAAATTGCGAAGGGAAGCTAATTTGCGAGATTTCAAATCTTTTTCACAGATTTCGAGAAGAAAATGTAAATTGGGATACATGACCAATCCTGGATTTCAGATGGGTGTAGATTGGGAATCACTCAGTCGACTGTTTCAAAAACAATTTCATTTGTAATGAACAAAATAGTTGAAAAGTCCCATTTATGGATCAAATTTCTGTCAACCCAACCCAAAATAAACCAAGTGTAATTGGAGTGATTGATTGCACGCACGTTCAGATTTTGAAACCGAATCAACACGGTGATGAATACATCAACAGAAAGCTTTACCTATGGTCGGATTCTCCTCTCCATCCATTAATCCATGTTAAATTTTTCCCACTGCTTCAAAACATTTTTTTATTGCTAATTTTGATTTTGTCAACCTTATTCCTCAGTCTCGTTTTCATATTGTTTACCTTTTTCATTAGTTTAGAAACGATTAATGGCTTTTCAATTTTTCGTTCTTTTTTATTTTGTATAAGTATATGGAATTGTGATTTGTTGAGGATTTCAGGTCTTTCTTGCAATTGCATTGCTACTAGCAGATTGATACCTTTTTCTTCGTCATTCCCCTCGTCTGAAGACATTTCAATTACACTTACAATCAAATTAATACAGACGCAACTCGATTGTTTACGATTTTCTACAGGAATGACCAGGCAGTCCAGGCACAAATGCTCATTTTATTGAAGCAAAAGCTCTTGAGTATAAGCAAATCATTATTCACATCCACTCGGGTAGATGCTTATACTCCAACCTGTTACTCTAAGCTTTTGCTTGGTGCGTTTGCTCATGCTCATGTGCATTTGCTTTCTTTTTATTCATAAGGCCCAATATATCGCTTATTGGACAAGATAATTGATAAATAAAAAAACTGCATCGAATGGCATTAAATTACCTTCCTAATGACTTATAAAAAAATGTTTTACATTTGACAGTCCTGTGGTAGCTACCCCGCACTTTTTATTTTCAAATGGCACCCCCTGTATATTGTCATTTAAAATTACGTGTCGTTCTATTTGGAATACAACGATAGCACATACTTGGTATTTTTTTCATTTAATAATAACAAAAGTATCAATATTTCATGAAGTATCAATTTCAACTAAAATACCTCTGATGCAATTCAAAAAACGAACAAAAAATTACAACAAGTGTTAAAAGTGTTGTTGGGCTGGCCCCGTCTGAATCATAGCTGGTTTAACGCTACGCGATGATTCACGAATGCGTTCTTCAAGATCCTCTAAATTCTAAACTAAATCATAAAATACTTCAACCTAGAATTGTATCTCTTACGTTGTCAGCAGTTACTACTGTTTTAAAAGCTATCTGAAGTTTGGCCGCAGGAACTATAAATTTCAGCGGAAATTTTAAATATCAAATTGTGGGAGAATTTTTTTTTTTTATAAATTGACTTCACCAAAATAACACAAAATGCAGCTGTTTATTAAAAAATATGAATCGTGACTGATAGTATTTCGCCAAATCTTGCGTCAACAAAAGTTTGCCAAATATTCTCTTATGTTCAGTTCTGATGCATGATTACAATTCTAGGTCGAAGTACTATTTTATGATTTAGAATATCTAAAAGAACGCATTCGTGAAGCATGTCGTAGCAATGATTCACAAGAAAGATTTTAACACGTTTTGCAGCTTGTATGGATTCTGCAGGAAAGAATTTTCAACACTTTCTGTGATTTTTTGTTCGTTTTTTTAATTGCATCAGAGGTATTTTAGTTGAAATTGATACTTCATGAAATATTGATGCTTTTATTGTTATTAATTGAAAAAAATACCAAGTATATGTTATGGTTGTATTCCAAATAGAACGACACGCAATTTTCAATGGCAATATACAGCGGGTGCCATTTGAAAATAAAAAGTCCGGGGCTACCACAGAGCTGTCAAATGTAAAACAATTTTTTATAAGTTAGATTTCAAATTTTTTAGTGCCTAAAGTAAAGTATCATACAGTAACTTAACTTCGTGTATCATCCTTATTGTTGAAGATATTAAGTCAAAGTAATTACTATTAGATTTTAGTACGTTCAAGGTAGTATAAAGATCATTATAATATCTAAGTACATGTAAGAGTTATGAGTTAGCAAAATTCATACTTAGCAATGGGCCAAAAAGTGCCATTTGTGGCACAACATGCTCCACTGCAAAAAGTGAAAAGTAAGTAGGTGATGACAAATTATTTTACCATAAATTATTGTTCTAGAAATAGACATGCGTTCTTACAAGAGAAAACTGACCGACGAACTGTCTCAATTGATATAATGAAAAGGGCAGCTGACCTGGTTACAAATCAAAGTAACTCAAGTGGCTAAGGATTATAATATTTGTAGGGTGACATTAAAAAGGTTCATAGATCAGTTAAACAATAATCCAGAGTCTGCCAAATATGGTTACTCTACACCTCGACTAGTTTTTACACCTCAGCAAGAGCTAAAATTGGAAGAGTATTTGCTCAATGTATCTCAAATCTTCTATGGTCTGGTGCCCAAAGACGTGAGGCGTCTCGCTTATGATTGCGCTGTTAAATATAACATTAAGTTTCCAAACGTGTGGCACGAAAGTAAACTGGCAGAAAAAGATTGGCTCAATGGTTTTCTAAATAGAAATAACCGTCTTTCCATCGGGAGACCAGAAGCTACAAGTCTAGGACGAGCTACGTCGTTTAATAAGACAAATGTCGATGCTTTCTATGAAAAGTTAGATGATGTTTTGAGAAGATTCAACTTTACTGCTTCAAACATATGGAATGCTGACGAAACTGGCGTTTCAGCAGTTAACAAACCGTCGAAAATAGTTGCAGCAAAGGGTAGAAGAAATGTAGGTTCAGTGACTTCTGGGGAACGAGGAACCAACGTTATCTTACTTACAGCCATATCAGCAGCGGGAATATCGATTCCCCCATTATTTCTTTTTCCGAGGAAACGCTATCAAGATCATTTTGTGCGAGACGGACCACCAGATTGTATTGGTATGGGAAATAGCAGTGGTTGGATGACTGATATTGAGTTTTTTGGATTTATGCAACACTTTACTAAACATGTTTAGCCTTCCCAAGAAAATCCAGTCTTACGACAATCACTCAACACATTTAAATATAGTCACTTTATTGGCTAAAGCCTTCCCATTGTTCGCATAAGCTGCAAACCACTAGACGTTTCTGTCTACGGGCCGTTCAAAAAATATCTAGCTGGAACTCAAGATGCGTGGATGCGAAATAACTCAGGCAAAACAATGACAATTTATAACATACCGTCAATTGTGCGCACTTCTTTGCCTCTCGCATTATCTCCTCTCAATGTCACTAAAGGATTTGAGAAAACGGATTTTTCCATTCAATAAAAATGCATTTACTGACAGCGACTTTGCGCCATCTTATGTCAGTGACCGTCCAGCACCAGATGCTCCAACACAACTTAACCTCAAACTTACAAAATAAGAAATACTGATACACAAACCGATGTAGAAACAGTTACATCTGGATTCAGCCGTTTAATCACCGTTTCCGAAGTAGATTATGTGGCTCCTCCGTCTGATTCCAGTCCAACGGTGACGTCTCCAGCGCAACCTAAAACTGAAACAAGTTTTGCAAAACCACAGGCTATACTTGACATCTGTAACAAGGAAAATGTCCCAATACCAACCCAAAAATGTTACTCATCAAAGGAACCGGCGCCATCTACCTCAGCTTCTTTTTCTCCCGAAGCGGTCAGACCACTACCTAAGGCTGGGCCTCGGAAGGTTACAAACAGAGGGAGACGTAAACCAGCAATCCTAACCGATACGCCTGAAAAAGAAGCTTTGGCATTAGAGCAAAGAGAACAAAAACTTAAAAAGTCTACAAAGAGAACATCTAAATCCAAAAAAGATTCAGTTAAAAATAAAGTTCTGCAAGACACACCTGAAATTGAAGTTCCTCGAAAAAGAGGTAAAACTCTATCAAACACAAAGATAAACTTCAAAAGACTGCATTAGAAAGCAGTTCTGGTTCAGATGATGAAGAGTGTTATCGTTTGATATGCTGTGAAAATTTTTCCGAGAGTCGGCCAAGTGAGAAATGGATCAGATGTCAAGATTGTAAGAAATGGGCTCATTAAAATTGTGCACCATCTAGTTTGAAATCCGGCTTTTATATATTTTTAAATTGTGACACAGACAGAGAATAATTTTGACTTTCTTTCTTAATGGAAAACTTTTTAAATTTATTTCCATCACTTTATGTTTTTAATTTCATTTGTTTAGTACATATATTTATAAATTGAGTGTATTTACTTTTTCAACAAAAAACACACCGACTTAATACTGCTGCAAAATGTTGGCACTTTGAACCCCAACTTCCGGCACATTTTACCCCGTTAGTGGGGTTTAAAGTACCATTTGATTTTGACCACAAAAAAAAAATTTCATAAAAATGTGCGAAGCTATTGATATTTTCTAAGTTTTGTTTTATAGGACAAAGATGTGTCTTTGCATTGTAGGGGTATGGATATCACCGAAAAAATAGTTGTTTTGTAAAAATTCATAAACTCTAAAATGGCACTTTTAGCCCCGCCCTACCCTATTTGTGTATTTGGGCAAATTGTAATTAATTTTTGGGTTTCCAAAATAGAAATATATCAGGTAAGTATATGCTTATATTCCATTATTGTTTCATTGCAGATAATTATAGGTGTTTCATTATTATTTTTGCTTGTTACAATAACTAGGTAAGTAAATTAAATAATATTTTATTAGTTCTGGCAAGTATGTAAATTCTTAACATTTATGTTATTTGTGCAAAAAACGATCAAGGGTAGTGAAGGGTAGGGGTAGCAAATAACATTGGGAGGTTCATTTTATCATTTGCCATTGTTTCAAGTTTCTAATGTTATGCTATACCTAGTTGTTTATTGCCTATAAGATGAAAAGAATACCATTTTATTTTTTTTATTGCATTATCTTCATTGGTGATAAGGACACCCTCCCTTGGTGAAAGCACGGAATACTATAACAATCAAACAATCGGAAGGGTCTCTTGCCATAGAACAATAAGTACGCGCAGCTTTTGTGCGCAGTGACAGTCTGTCGAAAATAGGATCACATTTCATCGTTGTCTAGATCACGCCTAGATTGTGTTCATGACGTTAGGAAGCTGTTGCAAGCTCTAATTTTAGGATCACAAATTTGAAGTGTCATTTAAATTTCTGTCTGACATAGATCAAAAGAGCCGACGGAGAGAAACCCTTCCGATTTTTATAGTATTCCGTGGTGAAAGAGGCACCTTTTTTAGTTTTTTTTATTATACTTTTATTATGGCACAAGAAAACTACAGGAACAATTAACGAAACAAGAAGGCAAAAGCACAGTTCAAGTAAGAATAAGATCTTTTGCTTTCCTAAAGTTCAAGTACCTACCTACATATAGGTAGCAAGAAAAACTATAAATTTCCATGAGTAAAGTGCCCTTAGGGCGAGGGTAGATATTTTTAAATATGTATGAGATGGAGGATTCACTTGCTCCGAGTCTATTATCTAAGAGATATACCTAAGACGTGTCTTTGATAGTACAAAATTTTGATTTCTTGGGTTTCAGGTGCTGTTTATAACCAGAGAATGAAATAAGTTTTCCTCATTATTCAACACGTATTCAACAGAAACATCTAATTCTTTTATTTCATTGACAGTTCTAATTACGAAACTGAAATGAAGTCTGATGTAACTGCCCACACAGATCCAAATAATGTTAATATAGAAGTGTCCGCTAAAACTGTTCAGTAAGTAGAAAAATTACATCTATAGAATTGTGAAAAATTGATATTTTTGTTTTCTTTTTGCTCTGAGGAGAAATGGAGGAGAAAAATGGAAGATGAACTTCAGCTGCCATTTTGCTGTGATTTTTTTTAATAATTAATAATTGTCAATGAAAAAGACATGTCTGTTTATGGCTATAATGAATATTTTTATAGTTTATCCAATTGGCATTTCTTTGTTATAATTCATTTGAATTATTGAGGGGTCAGTGGAAAATAAGACATTCTGTATTATAATAAGTATAAAAACTACCTACTCACTTACTTACTTTGTACTTCAAATTTGTAATACTACAAGCAGATTGCCTGAATGATTTGTTTACGTATTCAATAAAAGAAAACAAAAAACTTTTTTGCTATAATTCATTTGAATAATCAAGAAGTGCCAATGGAAAAACAGACATGTCCGTTTATTACAAACTGGAGGAAAACCACTAAAGGTATTTTATAAAAACCTTTTTCATTCACATCGTTCAAGCATACAACAAATTTTTGCTAATTAGTTTTACGAGTTTTATCACCAAAATGTGATTAGTAAACGAGTTTTTTTTCTTGTTTGCGATATTCTTACAATTCTAACTGGATTTTTATTATCCTAGCGATAATTAGTGAATTCCAGTGGTGTATCGCCAAATTCTACTAGTTTGAGGTGAGTTCCTTCTTAACCTCTTCCGCTCTGGAAGAGAGTCTGTACTACTTCCCTTTTTTTTCCTTTTCTTTTATCATCTGTGTAGTGATCTTGGTAACCAGGATCACACACACAAATAATGAGTGCCCACAATAACACTCATTCAATAAACAACAATCCTATCACTAAACCAAAATCATATGTCGCTGCCAAAGGGACCAAGCTATTGTTATGCACTCAATACCAAACACTGTACTAAGCGAATATATTAAATCCATTGGTGAAATAGTTACTCCAAAAAATATCACATTTGCCTCCCGTATTTCCAATAATAGAATCTGCATTTTCCTTGCTCCTTCTAAGAGAATTCTGATTTCAAACGTATGCCCTTCTATCCCACATACTTTAATTAAGCAATCTCTAAAAGATCTTGGTTTGCAGCTTGCAACTCCTGTCACTTTTGTGAGATGTGGAGCAATTGACGATCAATATGCTCATATCATGAGTTTTCGTAGGGTAACCTTCGTCATCCCCGATAAGGATGACTTTGAGTTACAAACCTCCATACTAATTAATCACGAAAATACATCCTTTAGAATATTCATATCCACCGACAGACTTGAATGTTTTCTCTGTAAACTGACCGGGTATACCGCTGACTCCTGCCCTAAAGTCCCTAGTGTTCCTGATACCAAATTACTTTCAACTAATCCTCCTCCTGCCTCTTCCACCCCTGTTGATTCTACAGTGATTAGCCCTACACCGACAGAACCTGAGTCCTCTCTAGATGATTTCACCCCACCTCTTACAAAGGATCCTGAATTTCCTCCTACCTCTCCTGCTACTATCCCTCCTATTGCCACAGGCCAAAAAAGAGGCCGCTCTTCTACCGACAGCCCTCTTGACACTCCTCCAATACTGTCTCCCTCCATTACTTTATCAGCCTCAACCTCCACATTACCTCCTTCATTCACTGCACCACACAAACCAATAAAGAAAAAGTCCAAAACCAAATCTATTAATCGCTCAGATCATGTTTCTGTTATCCAAAATCTCTACAAAGATAACCCATCTAAATTTACTCTAACCTCAACTTAACTAATCACTTTTCTCGAAAATTCTTTTGGATGTCCTTGCCCGCTACAGGAAGCACAAAAATTCTCCTCTGATATAGATGGCATACAAAAGGACTTAGCACAGCTTTACACTGCTACAAAGGAAAAAAATTAAAACATCAGCTTAACCCAATTGATTTTCCCGACAATGTAAGCATCTCTTCGGATAACCTTACGGATACAGAATTGAACCACAGCTCACAGAACGAACATCAACTTTTTTAATCCTTTTATCTTTTATAACTCTTCTATTTTCAAATTATTTCAATGGAACTGTGATGGATTCTTTCCCCGGCTGGAGAGAATCCAACATTTAATATCAGAATCTACACCAGACATTGTATGCCTTCAGGAAACAAATGCGAAAAATTCCAAACTTCCCCTATTGAAAATTTTTAAAAGATATCATAATATTAGAACCAATTGCTTAAGAGCTAGTGGCGGTACTTCAATATTTGTCTCCTCTGACTTTTTTTCTGTTCACCTTCCACTTTCCTCTGAATTAGAAGCCATAGCCATAACCTGTTGGTGTCCCAATAAACTCACTATTTGTAGTCTGTACGTTCCACCAAATCACCCTGTTAAAGAGGAAGAGCTTGTACCTATATCTCATATTCGAACTCCCCCAACCCTACATTCTCGTAGGAGATTTCAATGCTAACAATACAATATGGGGTTCCAGTCATACATTCGGTAAAGGAAAGATTATTGAAAACGCTATAAATAGCACAGGTATCTGCATCTTAAACACCGTTTCCAATACCCACTTCAACATTTCATCTGGCTCCTATTCTAAAATCGATCTTAGCTTTAGTGACCCCAAACTAGCTCCTTCACTAACATGGTTTACTGATGATGACCTTCACGACAGTAATCATTTTCCCATCTTCATAACTAATACCGATAATTCAGTCGACCGAGCTCTAACAAAAAGTTACTGGCGTTTAAAATACGCTAATTGGACTGAATATATCACTAAAACTGAACAATACATACCCAACATCTCTCTTAATAACAACATTGATGAGTCTGTTACCTTGTTCGCAAATACTATTCGACTTGCTGCGGAGGCTCACATTGGGAAATCGGTCATCCCTCCTTCGCAAAAAAACTGTTCCATGGTGGAACTCATCATGCAAACATGTAATTCAGCAGCAAAAAACTGCACTAAAATTATTCCGCAAAACCCAAGAAAACCTCATCAATCTCAAAAGAGCAAGAGCAAAAGCCACTATAAAACAAAGTAAAAAATCTTCCTGGAGAAATTTCGTCTCTTCCGTTAATGAAAACACTAACCCCAATCAAGTGTGGAAAAAAATTGGAAAAATCCAGGGTAAGAAAAGTAAGACAAAAATTACCAGTCTATTTCACAACCAAACCAATGTTACTGATAATCAAGATATTGCCGAGGTCCTAGCTGAAAGCTATGCAGCAAAGTTTCACAGTAAACGCAGACCTAGCTTATCGAAGTCGCCTCTCCAACCACCTTTGCTTTGCTCATCCTCTTCCATTCAAGATATTGATATGCTCAACTTTCCTCTCACGTTTCCAGAATTAAAATCTGCACTAAAATCTTGTAAAAACACTGCTTCTGACCCAGATGATCTCCCCTATATATTTTTCAAAAAACTTTCCTTTCCAAGTCTTCAAAAACTTCTCGAATTGTATAATAATATCTGGCTATCCCAAAAATTCCCAAATGAATGGCGGTCTTCCATAATAATTCCAATAAAAAAACCTGATCAACCTGCTACTTCACCTAATTCTTACAGACCTATATCACTCACATGTACCTTGTGTAAAATATTAGAGAAAATAATTAACATTTGGTTCCTTGACAAATACAACATTATTCCAAAAGAACAATCAGGCTTTCGACGACATAGATCTACCCGCGATAATTTTGTTCTGCTACAAAATGATATTGCCAACTCAATAAATAACAAATATGAAGTTATCGCCGCCATCTTTGATATCGAAGGAGATTTTGACAGAATTAGTCGTCAAGCCATAATCTCTAAACTAAATCAATACCACCACATTAACGGAAATATATTTTATTTTATACAAAATTTTCTAGCTCAAAGATCCTTTAGGGTTCCTGTAAACGGCCACATTTCATCTTTGTACACCCAGACCGATGGTGTTCCTCAAGGATCAGTTTTAAGCCCAACTCTCTTTAACTTAGCAATAAGTGATCTGTGCCATAACTTACCTTCTCCTACCAAATATGTAGCTAACGCTGACGACTTAGTTCAGCAACCACTAGCTCCAAAATTCTACAATCCGCGGTGAACCTTTTACTCGAGCGGACACGCACTATAGGATTAAACTTATCTTCAACAAAATCAAAAACCATTAAATTTGGCAGGCGACCTCAATCCCCTATCTCCCACATTTATTAAAGATTCTCCCCTTCCTGAGGTTAATTACTGCAAAATACTAGGTATGACATTTGATTCTCGCCTCTCTTGGAAACAGCATATTCTTGAAACAAAAGATATCTGTTACAAACGATTAAATATAATTAAAACACTGTCTCATTATCCACTGGGGTGCGGACGAGAAATCCCTCTTGAAAATTTATATAGCACTAATTCGTTCCAAATTAGATTATGGCTGCATCGTTTACATGTCAGCATCTAAGACAGACTTAGGATCCCTGAATGCTATTCATAACACGGCCCTGCGACTTTGCTTAGGCGCTTTCCGTAGCAGCCCATCTGAAAGTCTCTACTGCGGAGCTGATGAACCCCCACTATGGATTAGACGACAATATCTGCTTCTATCCTACGCAGCCTCAGTCTCTTCAAACCCTCTCAATCCTGTCTATCCTCTGTTCACATCAACTTCCAACCCTCTAAATAACCCTACACCAATAGTTAAACCTATCGCTTCTACTCTAGCTTCATTAACAAATAACATAAACCTCTCACTCACAAACCCCTCTCCGTTTTCTCCAACCCCTTCCTGGATCATGCACCCTCCTCAAGTCAATACTTATTTATCCAAATTTAATAAACACCTAAAAATCTCATGATTAAATCATTTCTCGAAATCATCCATAACAATTATTACGACTTAGTATTATACTCCCACGCTTCCAAAAGTGATACAGGCGTTGGCTGCTCAGTTACCACAGCAAAAAATCTCATCAACACTTCCCTAATCCCTTCTTTGTGCAGTGTGCATACTGGAGAATTGTACAGTATTCTACAAGCTTTTAAGCACATCAACCATCCCAATAAAAAAGTTGCCATCTGTACAGACTCTCTAGCGTCTATCCTATCTATCCAAGAATTATTTACTGAACATCCCATTGTCCAAGAAATCCATCATTCTTATCACCATATTCATTCCCTAAACACCACAGTCACCATTATATGGATACCATCACACATCGGTATACCTGGAAATGAACTGCAAGGATGTTAAGGCAGAAGCAAAAAGAATCGCTAGACATACGTGGCAAACTCACTGGAGCTACACCAAGACTTCACTAGTATCCATCCAGCCTATTCTAAACTCAACTCTGTTTACTGAGCCCACTGAACTCTCTATACAAGAATTATAAATACTTCGGAGACTTCGAATAGGCCACACCAAACTCACGCACAGCTACTTAATGACCTCAAGCAACAGACCTTCCTGTCAAAGCTGCCAGTGCCCACTTACCATTAAACACATCCTGGTTGATTGTCGCCAATATAGCACAAGAAGACGACAACATAATCTCAAATCCCAGCTGCAAGTCATCCTCACTGAATTTCTTAAAAAATATATCACTGTATCATAAACTTTAAATTATGTTTTGTAACTATCTGTATTAATTACTGTTTTTTGTAATCGTCCTGTGCAAGTGGCCATAGTTGCCGAGCACATAAATTGAATTAAAAAACATTTGGATACATAACCTCTAAAAATTGAAGATCAAACATTATATAACATTTTTATTCCTGTTTCGAAAATAATAGATTACAACAGAATTTAATAGAATACGAACTGTCTGTTTGGTCAATTAGTAGAATGCGAATATTTTTATTACCCATGTAGTTTCACTCAATAACTCAGGAGGCTGATGTATATAACTATGTTTATGCTGATGCAATCTACGGCTAGGTGCAGGTCCCCGGAGGAACCAAAAGGCCCGGATATGAGGATCAATAAATATCAAGCAATTTGTGGAATCACTAGCAATAACTCAAAATGTGTTCGGTGAGTCTTGGCCTACACCTGCCGATATAAAGGAGATGTCTCCCAGTGCCTGTCTACCTTCCTGAGAAGGACAGGATGGACAATGACCTAGGAGGACAACTCCTCGGGAGGATGTACAATGGGTCACATGTGGCCTAAGTGCTGTGAGCCTACACACTCAACCTCCCCACTCTACAGATACAAACCGAACTCAAAATATTTGTGGTTTATTTTACACTTAGTCCCCTGCACTAAACACGATAGTGGTGGTTAGTCCCCTGCACTAAACACGATAGTGGTGGAGCACATGTGGAATAAAAATAAACAGCATTTACGAAGCACAAATTTACTTTTCTAGTATGAAAATTATTTCATTATAACCGCCTACAAATACTAACAAGCTGTAAACAATAAATAAATAATTTGGAGTATTTTCATGTACACAAAATACATGACAAGACAACGACATTTGAGCGTCGTCGGCGCTGTATAAAACTTCAATGACATTGAAGTTTTATACAGCGCCATCCGTCAAGACGGTGGAACAGCTGAACTAATGTAAAAAAGTGTTCGTTTGCAGAATTTTCCGTGCAACAAATCTCAAAAAATACAATGAATTGAGATTTCATATTTTCAGAATCAAATTCTCTAGGATTTCTTTTTGGGATAAAATCTTAGCGTTCAAATTGGTGACCACAAATTGTCAAAACTCTCTAAATCACACCATCACTTAATGGCTTATATCTTCTTGATAACAATCTAAAACTTGACCAAAATACCTCATCCCCAAGACAAGACAAAGGACCAAGTTATATTTTGTTTAAATTTCACCTCTTAATTTTACTGCATTCATTAGATTTTTTGCATACAAAATGACCTAAATCAATCACAGCAGGCGACTGTGATTGGTTGGCCCAAGCAACGCGGGCCGGATTCAAATGTCGAGGTCGTGGCCCGCCGGTATATCTTATACCCCCGATCTAGACTATTGAAGATCCGAATAAACGAACACAAAAAGAATATTAAAGATAGGGAATTCTCCAAGTTAAATATTTGCAAACATGCCCTGGAAGAGGAGCATCAAATTCAATGAGATTCCGCGCACATAAAATTGAAAGAGCCCAAAAAAGACGAAAAAATAATAAAAGAAAGTGCTTCAATACAACTAAATGCCGATAAATACGTAGCCAGTATTTCAGCCGAATGTACTCGAATTTGGTTACCAAAGTTGGAAAGAAAAATTTAAAATTCTCAATTACATGCTTTATCAGGAAAGTACCTGATTTTCTTGGGATTTATCATTGGAATTGTTGTTAATCGATACACATTTCAATACACAAAATCGCAAATATGGCATATTTTAAAACAAAAATAATCATATCACAAAAAAAGTAACAACAAACGTGTTCAATTAACAATATTTCTGAAATAAACAAAAAAGCGCTATCCCATTAAAACTGTTCACTGAATCCTGTTCCAAGTAGACTTTAGAATTGTTAGAATGTCAGGCAATAATACTATATTAAGTACCTACCAAGTGTCAAAAACGTAAGTTAGTAGACTGTTTATATAAACTGAAAATAGAAATCGTCCAAGGACAGTGCCTTGTGGGACTCCATACTCCACTTTCTGTTCGTGACTGAAGGAGGTACCTTTCTTCACTTGCTGGACGCGATCCCTAGGACAATTAAGTGCACCTCCAGGTATTCCCAATCCCTCCAAAGCATCCAACAATATCTGATGATTTACAGTATCAAACGTATTGAAAAGATCAAGAAACACGCAAAAGTTTGGTTCACTTTTATATAGTAACGAATATATTTCATCTGTGACTACTGCTATTGCATCGTTCGTTGAAGACCCCTCCCTAAATCCGAATACAAGAAACAATTGTTTTGTGAACAGGAAACATTGCATTCAATGTAAAAGCTTGACCACTGTTATTCATGTCTTTTTCTTTGGTTTTCAAGTGTATGTGGTCAAGACAAGTGCGGCTATGAGTAGCTTCATCAATTAGTGAAATAAATCCGTGTTCCGATAAAATGTTCAAATAATCGTTGGCATTGTTAACCTCCTCCTTTATAATGTTTATATTTATGATTTTCAATTTGGCCATTTTTTAATTTTTTAGATATCTATTTAAACCCTGAAGAAGTTCCTTAAAACACTAATTGAAGGATGTCTAAAAATACAGGTTATGAGTTTTATCCATTTTTCATATTTAGTGGTATTTGTATCATTTTAACTTGACTTATACAGACAATTTTATGTTTATATTTCAAATGGGTTTTTATATAAACAATTACACCGTCGTTTTTGTTGATATGTCCTTCGTTGTATTCTAAATCATATGAGCGTAATTTAAAGTAAGTGGTATCCAATATTTTAAATGTTCCAGAAAGAAGTTTCCAGTCGAAATCACTAGGAACTTGGCCAAGTAGTATTTTTAAGTAATCCAATTGTTTTGAGACACTTTGTATATTTACAAGTTACACTTTGAATGTATTTGCTTTTCCATCTACATTTGCCAAGTATGCGCTAAATTCATCAGTTTGTGAAAGCTCAATTGTATCAAACATCATAATTCCGTTCTAAATTCATAGGTACCTATTTACAATATATTTAGACCAGGGTCGATAATTTTTGAAACAAAAAAAAAATAAAAAAAGGTAGAACGTGTCGCGGGACACACGGTAGGAACTTTAGTTCCTGTTACGCAAAAGTTATGTAACACACCTGACGTTATAGATGAACAATTTGCATATTCTTTGGTGGTTGAGTAGTAAGCACACCAGACTCTCACGCGTTAGACCCGGGTTCGATTCCAGGCGAGGAATTTTTTTTATTGTTAATTTTATTTTTAAATAATCATTCTGCTTGATATTAATAACGACAACAGATAGACGTTTGAAATATTTAGCAGAATATTCATTATTATAGATAATGGTACGGTACCCTTCATGAGGGAGTACAACTGGCAACATCTACTTTTTTTTTCTCAAGTTTTTGTTACTGGCCAGGCCAGTTATATTTAAAAAAGGAAACCGTAGCATTATACAAATTGGACATTCAAGAACTGTACGTTTACCACAAAATTAGTGGAAACATAAAATTGAATTGTTAAATTTTTCATTTGAAGTTATATATTACAGTTTATAAAAATTTTTATTTTCTAGATTTTTTCCTAAGTGGGTAGTAGAAAAAATATGCTGCTCGACTCGTGTGGATTGTCCATATCGCACTTGAACGATTGAGCACTCCGCCTACGGCATCGTGCTCCATCTTCGTCCTCGTGCGATATGGCCATCTTATCCACACTAGTTGCACAAACTACAATTTCTTTCAAAATATGCCCTTTTACATTTAAAAACTACCTGCCAAATGTCAAATCAATTTATCCATCCATTTTAATGTTATCGAATTAAAACATTCAAGTTTTCAAAATTTCAACACCCTGTATTTCGAAAAGTAGCTAGACCCCTTAATCGCGCAAAAAAATTATGGAAATAATAGTAAAAATTTATCCGAACAAATTCAAGTAGATCACCAGCACTGCGAATACCAGCTTTGCATAGAATTTCAATATAGCATCGGTGGTTCAGTGGTTAGAATGCTCGCATTGCACGCGGGCGGCCCGGTTCGAATCCCGGTAGGAGCATATTTATTATTATGAATCGCTGCTTCGTAAACGAGAAAGAGACTAAGGAGGCACAAGCACGCAAGCAAGGCACATAACGAAGCAACGTAACATAACGTAGCGTAACGTAACGCGTAACGGTCAGATCTTTTGCGTCGCGACCCCCGGTCGCTCAAACATAACCTGGCATAAAGAACTAAAGTTCCAACAGTAGGATAAAACCCATTAAAAATGGAGAGAAATGTGATAAAATTGGAAAGAAAAATAAATTATGGGAGATCCGAGTTTGGGAAGTGGAAGGGTGTGAGTATTTTAGGGTAAAAAATGGTTTATCTCGATTTCCGGCAAAACGACAAGTCCTATGGGAAAAAGTTTAACTTTAATGTTCTGGGTAATAAGAAGATCTACAACTTTTGTAAAAACAATTTTTTCACATAACCTCAAAATTTATGTGAAAAATTCAAATAACTAAGTTTTTGGTTTTTTATTTTTATCTTTTAAAAAAAAAACTTCTTTTCAACGAAATTTGGTGAAAACTTTCCTCATTATATCCCAAATACACTGTAATTTATTTGATTTGAAATATTCATTTTTCCACCTTATTTTGACTTAATATCAAAAAACCACCCTAATTTTCAATCGAAAAGTCTCGCGTCACAATATCAGCTTTTTTCAAAAAGTCGGTAGGCTTTTTGTTCGTTGAAATCCCTACTTACCGATAGTGTGAAGAAAAATATACATGTTCTCAGAAAACGCAAAAAAATAAAAAAAAAACTCTAATTCGAAGCTTTTTTCAATCACTATGTACAATTTCATCTAAAAAAATGTGATTGCTGCAATTTTCCCGAATTAAAAAGTTTATTCATTAAATTCGAATTACATTCATGTCATAGAAAATCTCATAAAATGTGAATAAACATGTAAATCGTACCTACGATTGAATATAGATACTTCATTCTGATTTCGTTATTCACTATTCGCGAAAATATTTCTGATAGTGAGCGCTGCAGTTTATGTCAAAGCTGTCAGTGGAATGGGGAAAACAAAGCTAACCCAGATAATCTGTGGCTAACCCCCAATTTGTTTCAATACACGTACTCTAATGGCGATTTGGTTTGTTTTCCCCATTCCAATTTTGCTCGTTTTCGCTTATAATATTTTTAAAAACGTTAACCCTTTCGGGGCCAACTGCGCAGAA
>CAJUYI010001238.1:39617-61314 GCA_910591695.1 Galerucella pusilla
TTTTTTTTTTGTCAGAGCTTTATATTGATACAGTTTATATGGCTATACAAAATCTTATATACATCTATATTCTTGGACTCCAAAAGTAGCAATAAGTTGGTAGGAAGTGAAACATTATATTGAATTAGTTTGGTGTAGAAATTTGTTATGTTAATATAGTTAAGCGGGCATTCTAAGAGCATATGTTGTAGATCAGCTACCTCACCGCATATACATTCATCATTATTTACCAGACCTATTTTTCTTGAATACACTGGAGTCATGGCGTGATTACTTCTCATCCTACATAGAGTTCTGATGAAACCTCTATTATGCAGTTGATTAAACCATTAAACCATGACTTATAACGAACCAAATAATAATTTAGTACACCAGGAAAACAAGGAAACTAAAATCATTTCTATTCTAGGGATACAATGGAACTTTGCAAGCGACATTTTAAAATGCGAAATTAAAAATTTGGGTTCACTTGAAGACATTCCTAGAACAAAAAGGGGTATTTTATCAGCAACTCAGCGAGTTTTTGACCCCATTGGTTTCATAGCTCCTTTTACATTGTTACCAAAGCTTATGTTACAGGAAACCTGGAGCTTGAAACTTACGTGGGATGAAAAATTGCCTGAGGATTTAAAAAAACGATTTGAAAATTGGTTGAATAGTGTAGATCTTTTAAGTTTTTGTAGTATTCCTAGATATTTCATAAATAATGTAGAAGATGAAGAAATGATAACACAAAAATCTCTTCACGTTTTTGTAGACGCATCAAAGTTGTCTTATGCGGCTTGTGTTTTCCTTAGGTTTGAGAATCAAAATTCAGTTTTTATTAGGCTTTTGTTAGCAAAAACTAGGTTAAGTCCCATAAAATCAGTTACTTTACCTAGACTCGAATTAATGGCTGCTTTAATAGGAGTAAGACTAGTCGAAACGGTTAAAGAAGTAGAAGATTTCAAAAACCTGGAAACTACTTACTGGAGCGATTCCATGATCGTTTTGACCTGGATAAAAACAAAGGGGTTGTGGAATACCTTTGTTGGAAATAGGATCAAAGAAATAAGGAAATATAGCAGAGCAGATGAAAGGTGTCACGTACCGGGAGAAATGAATTCTGCCGACGTTTTATCACGTGGTTGCAGTGGAAAGCAGCTTAAGGAGAAAAAATGGTGGCAAGGTCCAGAATGGCTAAAAGAAAGTAAAGAAAAATGGCCAAAAGGGAAAATATATGCTACAGAAGAAGAAATTGAGAAAGAACAAGAAAATGTCATATGCTCAAATTTAGTAGAGACTTCAGTAGATGAAGTATTTTGGCAGAAAATAAACCAAGTTTCAGAATATAACAAAATTAAAAGAATTATTGGATGGATTTTGAGATATGGTAATAATTTAAAAAACAAATTAAGTAAAAAGTGCCTTGAAGCAAAACGAAGAAACAAATACGTACATCTTAGCACAGAAGAACTTGAAAGAGCAGAAACATATCTTTTAAGAATAGTGCAAAGGAAAGATTTAGGTAAAAATCTGAAAGGAATGCGTAAATTTGAGTATTTTAAAGACAGTAATGGGATTTTAAGAATAAAAACAAGACTGGAATTTGGCGATTTTACTGAAAATTTTAAATACCCGATTATCCTTCCAAGTAAAAATGAAATTGTTAAGAAAATTATTATAGAAGAACACGAAAATAGCTGTCATGCAGGACCAAAAGTTTTATTGGGAGTCATCCGAGAAAAGTTTTGGTTACTGAAAGCCCGTAAAACGATAAATTCCATAATATTTGCCTGTGTAAATTGTGAAAGACATACATCTAAGCCACTTGAAACTCCTTTTGCGCCTCTACCTGCAAACAGAATAAATGACGCTGGGGTTTTTGAAATTGTGGGTGTTGATTTAGCAGGACCCTTACTGCTAAAAGATGGCATTGTATGGATTGTATTATTTACATGCGCAGTCTACAGAGCAGTTCATCTTGAGCTAGTTAAATCACTTTCAACAGAAGCATTTTTGTATTCATTACGACGCTTCATCAGTAGACGTGGTAGACCAAACACTATTTATTCAGACAACGGGACAAACTTTCGTGGCAGTGATAATTTGTTTAAAAAATTAAATTGGGAGGAAATTGAAAATTTTTCAGGTCTTAAAAGAATTAAATGGATATTTAATCCACCTTCGGCTTCGTGGTGGGGCGGATGGTGGGAGAGATTAGTACGGGTTGTAAAAGAACTGTTGCGTCGATCTTTGGGAAAAGCATCGATCTATTACGTTGAACTATACACTGTACTATGCGATGTAGAAGCAGTAATTAACGAGCGACCACTCACCTATGTTTCCAGTGCCGATGATTGGGAGATTCTTTCTCCTGCAAGGTTTTTAAGGCCCATACAGTCGGCAGGAACAGATTTTTCGGGTGACGTTGTTGATTTGGACCAGGTAGACGAGTTATTTTTAAAAGGGCGTTTCACTTATTTGCAAAATATTCGAAATTTGTTACTTGAGAGATTTAAAAAGGAATATCTTGCAGAGTTAGTTAATAAAGGTCACAGGCAGAAGACAGAGAAAATCAAAGTTGGTGACGTAGTTTTGGTCGGAGCAGACAATCTAAAACGGGTTATTTGGCCAATGGGAAAAATAATAGAAATTTATGTTGGAAAAGATGGAATAAGTCGTGTTGTAAAAGTAAAAACTAAAAACGGAGTACTAATTCGACCATTCCAAAGAATTTATCCATTGGAATTGGGAACATCGACAAAATCAAGTAGTAAGCACGTTATCACTGCGGAAAAGGGACAAGAAGTTAATAAAGAGAAGAAACAGAAAACAGAAAAGAAAAGTGAAGAAGAAGTTAGAAGATCGAGGTTTGGTAGGATTCTGAAGGCTCCAGTAAGGTTGGACGAAGAATAAGCTTGGGGCCGGAGAATGTTGGAACACGCTGTGCATCCTTTTACAACGCTTTTACATAGTAGACTATGTTTTATGTTTTTATTATTACTGTAACTAGAATAATTGATATTGTCAGTTAGTTAGAAGTTGTCAATTAAAAGTTAATTTAAAAGTCACCTTCTCAAAGAATTTATTTCATCTAAAAGAACCGCGAACCCAACAGTACCCTTCATGAGGGAGTCCGACTGGCAACATCTACTTATAACAGCATCGTATATTTAAAAAGGGAAACCGTAGCGTTATACAAATTGGACATTCAATGACTGTACATTTACCACAAAAAAATTAGTGGAAACATAAAATTGAATTGTTAAATTTTCAATTTGAAGTTATACTTATTACAGTTTATAGAAATTTTTATTTTCTAGATTTTTTCTTAAGTGGGTCGTAGAAAAAATATGCTGTTCGACTCGTGTGGATTGTCCATATCGCACTTGAACGATTGAGCACTCCGCCTACGGCGTCGTGCCGTCCTTGTGCGATATGGCCATCATATCCACACTAGTTGCACAAACTACTATTTCTATCAAAATATGCCCTTTTACATTTAAAAACAACCTGCCAAATGTCAAATCAATTTATCCATCTATTTTAAAGTTATCGAATTAAAACATTCAAGTTTTCAAAATTTCAACACCCTGTATTTCGAAAAGTAAATGTGCTAGACCCCTTAATCCTCATGTCATTTTGACAACCGATGCTGTAAATAAACAAAAAAGATCAATCGCGCAAAAAAATTATGGAAATAATAGTAAAAATTTATCCGAACAAATTCAAGTAGATCACCAGCACTGCGAATACCAGCTTTGCATAGAATTTTAATATAGCGTCGGTGGTTCAGTGGTAGAATGCTCGCCTTCCACGTGGGCGGCCTGGGTTCGAATCCCGGCCGCAGCATATGAATCGCTGCTTCGTAAACGAGAGAGAGACTAAGGAGAGAGCACAAGCACGCAAGCGTAACGTAACGCGTAACGGTCAGATCTTTTGAGTCGCGACCCCCGGTCGCTCAAACATAACCTGGCGTAAAGAACTAAAGTTCCAATAAAATAGTCCGTATAAATTGATAACAAATACTAAAAATAGAATAGAATGGGTAATTGAGGAGCTACCGATGGACATGTCATTATAATAGATCTCGGTGGTTGAGTGGTAAACATGTCAGACTCTTACGCGGTAGACCTAGGTTCGATTCCCCATGAAACACTTTTTTTTTCTTTTTTTAATTTCTTGGGAAATTAAACCACAATATTTTTGAATTCTTTATTTCAACGTTTCGGTAGCGTTCCAGCTACCGTTGTCAAGAAAAAATAAGTAGAAATTAATTTTTTATCCCTAACTGACACAACAGAAAAAATTAAAAAAAGAATGAATAATATACCACAAGGAACATACAGAAGAAACTTTTTTTTTATTAATGATTTTATTTTTAAATAATTATTCTGCTTGATATTGATAACAACAACAGGTAGACGTTTGAAATATCCGACTGGCAACATCTACTTATAACAGCTTCGCATATTTAAAAAGGGAAACCGTAACATTGCACAAATTGTACATTTAAGAACTGTACGTTTATCACAAAAAAATTAGTGAAGACATAAAATTGAATTGGTACGGTTATAAATAAAATTGTTGAACATTTTAAATTTCAAGTTATATTTATTTTACAGTACAGTAAAAGCTCCTTATTCGCGCTTCCTTTATTCGCGTTTTCACTATTCGCGGATAAAAAAAATGCGACCCAATTCCTATATTCGCGACTAAAAATTAGGTAACCAACCCAATATCCTTGTCAAATGGACTAATAAAAAAGTAAAATAGATCTTAATACAACTTTGCCTAAAGTATATTGTTAAATGATATCGCCGAGGCCTTTGACAAAAGCCGCCTTCGCCTCGGTCAGTGTTTTTAAGAATGTAAACAAACAGGATAAAAGCAGCCTTATAGCACATTCCTTACAAAAATTGTGATGGAGTAACACGTCTCTACTGCATTTAATTTGAAAAATCTTAGTGAAGGTTTAAGAATGGCAAATGAGCTTTCGATTTCTTTATGAATATTGATCCGTCTATGGAACAAAGTCTTATTTTTAAGAGGCAAATTGCCAATGCGACTGCTGTGAATCAGTCTGAATTGAAGGAGCTTTTGAAAACTGCCAAGCAAGAAAAAATTACAAAATTCTTCAAACCATTGCCTAAGCCTTAAGATAATTAATTAAAATGTTCAAAAACTTCAATTAAATATTTTTTTTATATAGGTATTTGTTTTTTTTATTTTGTCACCTAGGTACGTGTCCCTTATAATTCCATATAAATTGCCATTCCGTATTCACGGTTTCTGTATTCGCGGCATATTTATGGAACGTATACTCCGCGAATAAAGAGCTTTTACTGTATATTCAAATGTTTATTTTCTAGATTTTTTCTTGAAGGGATCGTAGAAAAAATATAATGTTCGAATCGTGTGGATTGTCCATATCCACACTAGTTGCACAAACTACTATTCTGCACAGTTTACAAAATGGAAATGTAAGCCATCAGTTAACTAAACGGATATAATTTCATATACATCCTAGAACGTATATGAAATCCACCAATCAGCATTCGAGTTGAGTATCCGTCATTCACCTTTTTTCAATTTAAAAGAAACGTCAAAATAACTTGTCAAAGTTTCTCATAGAAGCGCACTGGATCAAGGATATTCATTTACAAAGATAAACTTGAAAGAAATAATCCGTACAAATTACCAACAAATAATACTTAAAACAGAATAAAATGGGTATTTGAGGAGACCTCAGATTTTATAAAATTATGTAATAGGTACATCTGACGTTATAGATAAACAATTTTCATATCTCTCAGTGGTTGAGTAGTAAGCAATCCAGACCCTCACGCCGTAGACCCGGGTTCGATTCCCGTGAAAAAGTTTTTTTAATTGTTACTTTTATTTCAAAAAATAATTATTCTGCTTGATAATAATAACAACAACAGGTAGACGTTTGAAATATTTAGCAGAATATTCATTATTATAGATAGTGGTACAGAACCTTTCATGAGGGAGTCCGAATGGCAACATCTACTTAGAACAGCATCGTATATTTAAAAAATGAAACCGTAGCCCTATACAAATTTCAAGAACTGTACGTTTACCACAAAATTAGTGGAAACATTAAATTGAATTGTAAAATTTTCAATTTGAAGTTAGGTATATTACAGTTTATAGAAATTTTTATTTTCTAGATTTTTTCTTAAGTGGATCGTAGAAAAAATATGCTGCTCGACTAGTGTGGATTGTCTGTATCGCACTTGAACGATTGAGCACTCCGCCTACGGCGTCGTGCTCAAACTTCGTCCTCGTGTGACATGGCCATCATATCCACACTAGTTGCACAAACTACAATTTTTTTCAAAATATGCCATTTTACATTTAAAAACAACCTGACAAATGACAAATCAATTTATCCATCCATTTTAAAGTTATCGAATTAAAACATTCAAGCTTTCAAAATTTCAACACCCTGTATTTCGAAAAGTAAATGTGCTAGACCCCTTAATCGCGCAAAACAAATTATGGAAATAATAGTAAAAATTTATCCGAACAAATTCAAGTAGATCACTAGCACTGCGAATACCAGCTTTGCATAGAATTTCAATATAGCATCGGTGGTTCAGTGGTTAGAATGCTTGCATTGTACGCGGGCGGCCCGGGTTCAAATCCGGGTAGGAGCATATTTATTATTATGAATCGCTGCTTCGTAAACGAGAGAGAGAGACTAAGGAGGCACAAGCACGCAAAAGCAAGGCACATAAGGAAGAAATGTAACATAACGTTTCGTAACGTAACGCGTATCGGTCAGATCTTTTGCGTCGCGACCCCTGGTCGCTCAAACATAACCTGGCATAAAGAACTAAAGTTCCAAAAATATAATTTAATCTCTAATAATCAATTTGGTTTTAGAGAGATGCGATATTAACCTTGACATCGAGAATAACCAAAGCCCTAAACGATAGTAACCCGTGTCTTTGCATTTTTATAGATCTTTCCAAAGCTTTTGACACGGTTCACCACAATTTACTTTTGAAATCGCTGGAAAACAGGTATAAGAGGACAAAGTCTGAAGCTGTTCGAAAATTACTTATCAAATAGATACCAGCGAGTAAGACTCGGTGAAGTCGTCAGTGAGGCAAGAGAAATTGAATTCGGAATACCACAAGGTACAGTCTTAGGCCCGATTCTTTTCAATATTTATGTGAATGAATTATATTCTCTTGAAAGTGATGGATTCATTCTTGGTTTCGCTGATGATACGGCCATACTCTATACTGCTGACACTTGGGAAGCACTAAAGGACAAATCACAAAACGATTTTAGTAAAATAAAATCTTTTCTAAATAGTAAATTACTCACAGTGAACTTAGAAAAAACAAACTACATCCCTTTTAGCTGTAACAGAACTGGATTACCAATTTTCGATAACTTAACCGTAAGTATAAATGACAAGCCCTATCACATTTCACTGCTTAGTGAAATTAAATATCTAGGGGTCATCATTGATTCACATTTAAGGTGGGACTCTCACATTGAATATATTATTAAAAAACTACAGATTATTTTATACAAATTCAAATACCTTAAAAACATATTACCAACTCACCTCCTAAAAACACTATACTACGCACTAGTGGAAAGCCATATCCGCTATGGAATACTGGGATGGGGAGCTGCAGCGAAAACGTACATACACCTTTTAGAAATATGTCAGAAACGATTTCTAAAACTCATTTTTTCTAAAGATCGACAGTACAACTCTAATCAACTGTACCTAGAAACAAATATTATGGACATCAGACAATTATACTTCTTTCACACTCTTATAAAATATCACACCACAAAACAAACAGCATTACTAGCTAACCATCCATACAATACAAGAAATCGAAATCAACACCTATGATGAAAACAGTAACACAACGTTCCTTCAATTACTTGGCACCAAAATTTTATAATAGTTTACCTGAACGAATAAAAACATCTATATATCCACCTCAATTCAAAAATGCATTGAAAGTATTCATTCATGAGAATCCAAGACAATTAATTCATCGCCATTTTGATGCATATATGTGACCTGAACAAATCATGATTTTAATAGGTTACAGTGTACTGATTGCATAAACAAGGAGAAACATGTTATTATTCTGTATTGTTGTGTATTTCTTTTTATTTCGGTTGTTATTCGGTTATTATTTATTATTTATAAGTATATTATATATTATATTATCATTTGTATTTTTAGGAAATATTTATAAGTATGTATGTATTGTATGTAATAATTTTATTAACCTATTTATATTTACGCGAAACAAGTGGAACAGCACTTATCGCTCATTACCTTTATTCATCTTATTTTACTGTGAGATACTCCTTTGTATTGTTATTTATTGAATAAAGATTATTATGTGTCAAAATTCATCCAATCACCGCTGTAGTACAGCGATAATACCCTACATGTGGTGTTTTCAGTTTGGTGTTTACTTTTTATTAAACATTAATTAAACGTCAAACTGACAACTGGATTAAAAATGTCAAATCAATTTATCCATCCATTTTAATGTTATCAAATTAAAACATTCAAGTTTTCAAAATTTCAACACCCTGTATTTCGAAAAGTAAATGTGCTAGACCCCTTAATCGCGCAAAACAAATTATGGAAATAATAGTTAAAATTTATCCGAACAAATTCAAGTAGATCACTAGCACTGCGAATACCAGCTTTGCATAGAATTTCAATATAGCATCGGTGGTTCAGTGGTTAGAATGCTTGCATTGTACGCGGGCGGCCCGGGTTCAAATCCGGGTAGGAGCATATTTATTATTATGAATCGCTGCTTCGTAAACGAGAGAGAGAGACTAAGGAGGCACAAGCACGCAAAAGCAAGGCACATAACGAAGCAACGTAACATAACGTAGCGTAACGGTCAGATCTTTTGCGTCGCGACCCCCGGTCGCTCAAACATAACCTGACGTAAAGAACTAAAGTTCCAAAAATGTGAATATCGTATATTATTTCTACAAAAATGCAGCCCGCGGAAATTTCAATAGGGACACACCACTGGCCAGATATTTTTTAGTTTTTACAACCTAAAACCCCCGCGAATACAACAGAATCATCAAGAACTGTGACTACAGTCAACAAAAATGTCCTCAAATCATAACGCCAAATTTTACCATGCACGTTATAAACGTGCTTAGACACACTGGTAAAAGTAAAGTCCTATTATTTTTTGCAAATAACGTCTGCGTCGGTTGAAAGATTTTTCAAGTAAACTGAAGGTAAGTAAAAATTATTCAAGGAATCAAAGGGGACCAGAGCGATTAAAATATCCATTTTAAATTTTTGTCAAATGTAAGGTTGCCAACAAATTAGATCTTTTTGATTTTATTAATGAATTTTTGATATGAGAAAAGAATCAATCAGATTAGTAGGTATTGTTTGAAGTTAAGAAAAATTAAGGCTCGTTTTTTTAATTTGTGAGTGTAAAATTCTAGTTATGCAACTCCTGCACTACGCAAATGATTTATAAAAATGAAATATTACCTTATTTCCATTAACTTCCACTAAAGGAATATCGGTTTTGTTTAAAACTGCTTCAGTATTCTCTTCATCAACTGTAGTATTCATAAAGTTTTCCCATTCACTCTCAAGTTCAGCTTGTAATTCATCACTTAATTTATCTACAGCCTCTGCAACTGTTTGAGATTCGAATTCTTCAATCTGAGTAATATCAAACTCATCTTCAAAACCTTCTTGAGTCATGTCACTGTCGATTATTTGGCTATTGCTAGTTTTAGGTAAACTCATGTCATCTTTGAAGTCTGCATTTATTAAAGTATTATTGAAATTTTCAATTGGTGTTTCTTCAATGACTTTATTTGAAGACTGATTATAGGTATCTTCTAATGGCTTGATTTGGACATTCTCCATATTATGTTCATATTGAGATACTTTTATGATGTTGGTCTAATCACAAAATCAAAAATTAATAATCTTGAAAAAAAAATTGTTTGGTTGTTCATATATTACTACCATACTGAGCATCCAAATGTGGTAAAACTTTGCCTGCTTATAGCTTGCATTTACGAGAAGGCTATAGGTACAAAAAAAAGTTCTTTAAAATAAATATCCTGTATTCAATTGTATCTTCATATAGCCCATATTTTTATATTTTCAAAAATATACCAAATCACCACATACTACTTACATTGTTTGGTTATTAAACATTTAAAATGGTGATTATGCTGCTTACTTGCCCGATTAAAAAAGATAGACATGAATTATTATTATATTTTATTCAATTTCCAGTGCACACACTGTTGTATGTTATATTTTGTGATGTGAAATTATGGGGACTATCATATACATACTTGAATTCTTACCTTATTTTTTTTAAAAGGGTTGAGGACTGTTCGCTCCTCAATCTGATCTGTTTTCGAGTTGTTGGCAGGTTCTGAAACTTCAGATTGAACTTCTTTCAATATAGAATTTGTAGGTGATCTCCTTTCTAATACTCGTTTTTTAACAGGCTGTGAAAAGCTTTTCATGTAATCTTTGGCAGCCAACTTCTTTGCTAGTGCCGAGTATTTGTTTATTTTTGGCTTTTGAGCATTGCTGGTAGAGGGAGAGGAGTTCATTTCTTCCAGAATTTCTGATAATATTTCATCATCATCAATTTTAGTTTCCTGAGAATATAAGAACACAAACAGTAAAGTAATTAAAATGTAAATTCACTTAACTTAGTCAGACAAGCACAAGCATAATACGGAAAACATTGAAGGACAAAAATCCATGATCCCATACGCAGCTAACATAAGCAAGAAAGACTTGCCTGCTATGCATAACAGAAAATCAGCTATTGAATCATTATCAGACCTCCTCCTGCTTGATTCAAGAATGGAACTTCTATGGCAACAAAACCACTCCTCTGTACTACTTCAACAGTAACTTTGGTGAGACTATGCCAGATCTTAGAAGAATACACAGATTACATCAGGAGTAAACTTGGATAGAGGATGTGGTATACAAATGGATCCAATATCAAGGAAGGAACTGGTCAGAGGGGAAACTAACAAATAAGTCTGAAAAGAAGCAAACACTTTTGTGTGAGGAAAGTGCACAATGCATGGATCAAAATAAATGTAGGGTATTAGGGTATAAGCCTCCAGCAAATGTTAGTGACACTTTTATTGATAAGTACTGGATGCATGTAGCATGCAAATTAGCATAACATAGGCTACAAGACTTACCCGTAAGTAGTACATGTCATGATAATACCTACATACCACAATTTTTATGTATGATGATGATGCTATAGTTTTAAAAACAAATGTATCAGATCATACAGGTCAGTGTATAACTATTTGGGTAGATGATATACAAAAGAAGTTAATTATGAATGTAAGCATTGTTTTGGTTAAATAAACACACTGAAAAATGAAGCAAATCACATACTTAATCTCTTATCATAAATGTATAAATAAAACTAAATTACAAAAAAAAAGAATTCAATTGTTTTAAAACATACTATTGACTAATAATATGAGTGGAATGAAAAAAACACTATAATAATAGAATAATGACATCAAGTAACAACAAGAACTGTATGGATCTCTGATGAAAATAAATTAAAAAGTATATCACAAAATGAATGACCAATTTAAATATTTTGCTATGTTCTCTAAGGAAGCTTCACCCCCTCACTCAAGAATATGGCCCCTAATGTATTGTACTTATGTGGCTCTTTGTGATGAAGCATAGTTTATTATTGATTTCAATAATTTGTTTCATTTTTTGTTTCAGTAGATTTAAATGTTCTTTTAAATTTAACTTGGTACTTTTAAAAAATGATGTAATAGTGTAGTACTGTGAAAATTTCAATTATTGTAAATGAATTGGTAATGCCTGTACATACACAGAAAAGACCAAACATATACTGTGAAAATGCACAAGCTACAAAAGACAAAGAAAATTCAGGCAGTACAGACTGACTCAAAGAATGCAACAGCTAAGTGGTGAAGCAGCTTCATGGAATCATACAGGAAAGTAGAGTAGACATCTGGATGTTGTGAAACTGAACCTGGAAGACACAAAAAGCACAAGAGGCTGAGATGTAGCTGGGCATAGGACTATCATCCAAGCAAAAACAAGTATCAAGACTGTTGTTTCAATTAAAAAATCAATCAAAGCCCGACATGAATTAACTTATAATGCAATGAACAGGCATGCTTTCTAGGCATTATTGTAATCAATCAAGTGCACCTTAAATCCACACACATAAACCTGTTAATCAATTAGACTAGCTTATATATGGTATTAGAAATCCCATTAATAAATTTAAAAAAGGTAGTTGTCATAGTAAACAAAACTAATCTACTTGCTAGCAGCTATGAAATTAGATTACTTACTGTTTTTTTTGTTGGCAAGTTTGATAACATTTGTTGAATTTTTCCTTTTCCTGCATTTTCTGAAATGTTCTTATTTTTTCTTTTGATTCCTTTTCCTTTGGCAGAAGCTTGGGCAATTGACTCCATGTCCAAATCATCATCAAATATGTCTCTTCCATCTTCCACATATCCACTACCATCTGCAATGAAATTTAGTATGTGTACGTATGATATTATGTGGTTATTAGGATAGAAAGAAGAAACTAGCAAACTTTTTTCTTCAAGTTGCAAGGTATTTTATTAGATATTTAGTGCAATTATGTTCCCAAATAGCAATATGTCACAGAAAATATATTGCTATAGCAATATTCAATAATCTGGTATACTGATCACCATGTTAAGCAATAGATGACCTGTCAATTTTACCTTGTTTCTTGTTATTCAACTTGTTATCACAGCAAACTCAATTTTGTTATTGCTAAACGTTTTATTAAATGATTAGACCAATTTCTTTCAGGAATTTGAGATCATATTTTGATGGGTTATTCATTTTAAAAATTAAAGAGAAACTATTAAATTGCAATTCCTTCTAATTAGGGATAACACCTATAGATGTAATGTCATCTTATGATGAAATGGCAATTTTTCAGAATTGTTCTCTCCAAATGAATGGTGAAAGCCATTTTTTTATGTCACATTTTCCACCTTATTTAACATATTAGTAAGTTCTTCCTCTTCATAATCTACTTTCACGACAGATTTTATAAAACTAGGCAATAGATGTGAAAGCCTGAAGGCTATTGCCAAATGGTTACCAGTTTGAAAAAAGGCCTGGAAAATTATTATCCAATTCATAGATAGTTTATTTTATAACTTTACAATCAATGTCAGATCAAGAAAAAATGTTGTCATGTGGTTATCATTCAATAAAAACAATGTATCTTGAATAATTCTTGATGTAATAATGATTATTAATTATTAAAAAAGATGCAACAAGTGTGGATGAATAGAATAGGGATGAAAGATATAAACTTATTACAGTTCACATAGAAACCTGAAGCCATCACATAAGTAGGGTTTAAAATTAATGGAATTTAATAATTAGCCTAGCATGGTTATAAAGTAATGTATTATTTTCTAACTGTTATTTTGGTAATATTTCTGTTTTTGATATCTCTTCATATCAAATAGTTTTAATAAAAACTGCACAATTTATTATTTTCAAGTTTTCATTAATCGAATATACCTGTTTGATCATAAGCACATAAATGTGTTTATCCATCTCACAGTAAAATTTATTCATAAACGTTTATCACTTTTAAATGTATATTGTATGTCTATTACTGCTGAATAAATATTTTTTCAATTTGTTAGATTGGAAACACGTATGCAAATTCAATTTTAATATGTTAGAATATACATGAGCTTTTTGGGGGAAAACAAAGAAAACTGTACATTACCATCGTCTACAATCCAGTCATCGTCATATCTGGATAATACTTCTTTTACATACTGTTTCTCCTCGACAACTTCGAACACATTATCTATTTCTTTGACCTCATATTTATTTTTCATTCCTTTTTTAAGCTGTTTAAATTTTTCAAAAGCCTTTGCTTTATATGAAGACTGTGTTCTTGATTTCCGAATGGTTCTTCTATCTTGGGCTGAAATTTAAATTATTCAGAGTAGTTGAGTACCATAGCAAAGAATTATATCTCTTACAAGAATCTTCCATATTTATTTATTTCTAATAACTCAATACCCCAAATATCTGCAAATTAAAACCAGTTTACAACTGCGATTAGTGCTATTGACGTGCAAAATTGGCGGTAAACTTTATCTTTTTTCTTTTCGGCGCCTCTATTTGACGTGTATGGATCACAGATAACGTTGGTAATTTGTCTATAGTGTAGATCATAGAGTAGGTAATGAATAAGATCTTGCGTACCTATTTTGGTAGTGTTTGAGCTATATATCACTGTTTATAACTAAAAGGATCATAAAATCAATACAAAACAACCAAATTACAATTCTTAAATACAAAAAATACTTGCTTATTTCCAGGGTGACTCGCAGTGATGGGTAATGTTAAACCACTACATATTAGACTTTTAGCTTGTCTTAAATTTCTGACGAACTGCGCATGTGTAGACCCGTTACGTCTCAGTCGATACGATGCGTTGAACGTATTAGACACAGCTGGTCATAAGTTTTTACACGCATCCGTATCCGTATTGGATACGTTTAAGTACGTAACAATGTTCAACGCATCGTATCGGCTGAGACGTAACGGGTCTACACATGCGCAGTTCGTTACGTAGAGACTTAGCAAAGAATACACTGGTGTATTTTTTGCTTTTAGTTGTACCCTACAAGTTAAGCTTGTTCCCTACTCCGTATACTTATACGTATCCGTATCCCGACCAAAGTCTGTATTCCGTGCTATTAGTGCTATATTACATCATCTTCCTCGTCTAGCAGCAATGGATTATTTACTATCACCCCCATTTTACGTTTTACAAAAATATAAAAAAGTAAAGTAAATAAAAAAACTTTGAGGTTATACAATTAAAAAGGGAACGAAGGGAATGAAGGGATACGTTTCCTGCTAAAAAGGTTTTCTAATAGACAAAATAAAATGGTTTTTTTGGCAATTTCTTGACGTAACGTAACTTCAATACGGATACGAATACGTGTAAAAACTTATGACAAGCTAAAAGTGTCTAAACTCTTATGCTCTTAACGTTAATTAACGCCAAGTTAAAAATTGTTTGAAGTTAACCACGGTTAACAGTTTAGGCGGCTACTTAAAATAGAAGAAGAATTTTTATAAAATATATCCTAATTTTCTTTTCTGTGTCAAAATTGAAAATATTTTTAAATTCGCTGCTATGCTTTTTGATGCTTCGCTATATATATATATATATATATATGTATAGCTTCGTCATTCTTCCCTCCACGATAAACTGCGGACGGACCGACTTCCAGTATATATACTTCAATTATAGAAAAAAGCCTGTATATACATATTTGGGGGAGGAGTCTTAATATGTACCTCAAGAGAGGGGTAATGAATTTAATCAGTAAAATTTCAATATATTTCAAACATGTTATCCAGTGGTAGTTCCCTCCAACGCTATATATTTCATAAGCAATTATTACTCATATATCCCTCCAGCGCAGTTGCCACATTGTGGAGGGTACTACGTGTTATTTTTGCTTTCTCATTATATATATTACAATTATCGAATCAGTTATTTTTGAAACTAGTAAGTGCGCTCATATATTTTGAGTATTTCGGATCAGTTATTATGAAGGAATGGTTCATCAGTATAACGGTAAAATAAAAGCTTCACAGTTGAATTTAAGGTTATTTGATTTTTATTCTCAAATATTTTGGTATTTCACTAAAATTTAGTAATTGACCAAAAAAATCACAAAAAGGGTTGTGATTAACATGAGAAAAACTTTACGATGCTAGGCATGTGATTTTCCGGAAAATCGTCGAGTGAAAATTTTTGTTTTTGTTTTTCACTCCAATTGTTTAAATAATGAAAGCACAGAAAAATAAAAAAAAAAGTCGATTTAAATTTTCAAGTTTTTTCTATTTTTTGACTAGGCTATAGGTAGGTAATATGAAAATATAATTATATCGTATATACAGAGTGTTTCATAAAGAATTGTCCATATAGTAACTGGAGAAACCTTAACACGAAATATGAAGATTCAAGCCAAAACATTTAAATAAAATATTCCTCCTAACCGTGGGGTTTTATTTTGAATATTTCAAATGATTTCAGCCCATAGTTTTGACACCTTTCAATATTTTTGTTAATACTTGGCAAACAGTTTACATATGTTAGGTTACTAGGTGGTGAAAGAAAGTTTTCCCCGATTGCCAGAGGCGTGCGGTAGGGATGGATACTTTTTGTTATCCCCCTACAATCTACGCCACTGTCGTAATAATCGTTTCAGCATGTGTTTTTGATTCATCGTAACTTTCTATGTAAATATCATCCTCCTGTCTCAATGCGATAGAGTGAGTAGTTTTCGAATTATTTGCATTTAAAGGTAATGATTAAAATATCCAATTTTGCTTTATTGCTCATTTCATATGAGTGTCGTTGATAATTTAACCACCTTGATGATCAAATTTGTTAATTCTAGTCGTAAATTCACATGAGTCAATAACTATTTCACTCTTTGCCAAGCATGAACCAAAAATATTGGAAGGTGTCAAAACTATGGGTTAGAATTTTAGAATATATCTCGGTTAGAAAGAATGTTTTATTAAAATGTTTTGACCTAAATCATCATATTTCGTGCTAAGGTTTCTCCAGTTACTATATGGACAATCCTCAATGAAACACCCTGTATATACGAATTTTCAATACAAAAACATTGAAATAAACGATTAATCATTCCAAAGCGCAAGTCTTTTTTGCTGAATTCAAATTTACGGTGAAGCCGTTATAAGTAGGTACACTGTTATCATTGTAATGTGTTTCTTATTTATTTAAACAGTTTTTACCGTGGGATAAAATTATACACTCACTATGGCTAATTACTATTGATTTATTAAAGAAACACTTACACACTATAATAAACTTAATTTATATACATACTACTTAATGTCTATTAATTTATCTACACTCGGTATAATAATTGTCCTAATTTATCTTCAACACTATTTATATTCACTTTCTGTTCACTCACTGTATACTGAAACAGTTTACCGATTCACTGTATACTGAACAACTCTTGATTCACTCGAAAACCGGGGTATATATAGTCCTTAGAATCTCTAGAAAATTCTTGAATATACCACCTCAGCGTATACTTTATAAATCGAGAACTTTCGCGATAAACCATTGTATGGCCTGGTACATTTCCAGAACAGTCTGGATATTACCTGCGAAAGAACCTTTCTAGAAAGGTCGCATTCATAGTTTGTGACAGGACCGGCTTCGGAATCAGTGAGTTCGTAACATTATAAATGGATAATTCATATAATCCACAAAGCATTTCACATATCACTTCGTCAATGAATATCTCAGAAAAGTAGACTCGACAAAATTAAACTCATCCATTAGCCCGGATATTTCATGCGATCTAAAACATGAAAATCTTGAATTTTGTTCACATTTTTACGTATTTCAAGAACAGGCGCGAAAGTTGAGAATGTTTTTTTTGCCATAAGTTACAATATATAATGAATTAAAAATTTTACTAAGCGTCAATTTGCATTTAAAATCTGCTGTCTCTGTGAATGCGACCTTTCTAGAAAGGTTCTTTCGCAGATAATAAGAACACTGTTCTTGAAGGCGTACAATGGTTTATCGCGAATGTTCTGGAATTATAAAATATACGCAGAGGTGGTATAGTCAAGAAAGTTCTAGAGATTCGAGGGACTATATATACGCGGGTTTTCCAGTGAGTGGAGGAGTTGTTCAGTATACAGTGAATCGGTAAACAGTTTCAGTATACAGTGAGTGAATAGAAATAGTGTTGAAGATAAATTAGATATTATATAGATAGATAATTATTATACAGAGTGTAGATAAATTAATAGACATCAAGTAGTGTGTATATAAATTAAGTTTATTATAGTGTGTAAGTGTTTCTTTAATAAATCAGTAGTAATTAGCCATAGTGAGTGTATAATTTTATCCCACGGTAAAAACAGTTCAAAATAAATAAGAGAAACATTACAATAGTAAATCGCACTTACTTTTTTACGAGCTAATGCAACAAGTAATCGGCTTCTTGAAGTCATGTTTACCAGTAAACTAACTCACAGTATTCACACCCAAAAGCTGTGTTGCCAAATTTCGGAGGGAACAAAATCGAGTATTTCAACCTCAGTTATATAAAACACTATGGAGGGAACATAACACATAATGTTTAACCTCCAAGTACGATTATAGCGCCAACGGTGAAACGTCCAACTAATCCACGCACTTTCAAGGTAAACCCATGTAAACCACCCTCCACAACATTTTTCTTTATCTGGTTGGTAGGAGGTTGAGTAACTGTTTAAATTCAAATTTAACGCTGAACGTTGGTTATATAAGTTGGTTATATAAGAGGGAAGTACGATGCGTATATCTGTATTTTTGAGGGAAGACCGTCTTGGTTTTATATATATATATATATATATATATATATATATATATATATATATATATATATTGTTCTATGCACATTGGTAATGTGCGCGCTCTTTTTGATTCTCATTTACTAGTTGTGTTCTTTTTACAGAATTTGCTCGAGCAGATCAGCTGCTCTGTTCACTTGAATGATTTTGCGTATTCTTTTTAAGCGCTCGTTTTGAACAGAGCTGAACTATCTCTTCCCCTCTTGCCCCTAACTGCACTACCTCTTGTGGGTGCTCGTCTCTGCCGTTTAGTTGATCATGGTTGATCATATCCTCAAAACATAAGGAGCATTCTTTTTAAGATTTCCTGTTCACTTTGGTCACCCGCTCAGGTTGAAAATTATCTCAACAGAGCTGAACAGAATAGTGTGAAAAGAACACAACAACGTAAATTGAAATGTCAAAGTCATATGATGTAGGTAATACAAAATGAAACAGTTGTCAATAAATTCAAAAGAATAATATTACGTATTATTATGGGCGAAAGTAATATATTTCCCAAAGAAGAGAAACAAAATATAGTAGACGATATGAACGATACTTTAGATGGAACGTCAGAAAATTCTTCTGGTGACGAAATATACATGAATACAGAAGATGATGATAATGTTAATGACGAAACAGACAATAATTTGGAGGATATTTCACCCGAAGGTAATTTGCTCAGAGTAATAACAAAACATTGTATACCTATAGTTTTATTCTAGAGTTTGCTGCACTTGACAGTCAATTGGATGCATTAAATTCTGCTCTAGATGATATTGAACAGAAAAATGATAATATCCACTCTCAACTGTTACAATTGCTTCACGCAAACCGAGAAATTCGTCAACAAATGCAATTAAATAAGAATGAGGAAAATTTCTCAAATGACCAAAAATAAAAATAAAAAATAAACCTTGTAGGTACCTACCATTCCATTCAATTATATTATTGTTTGTTGTTAGTTTTAACATATTATGTCACTTTAAAATAAGATGTTAAACAAAAGCAGTTGTCAAAAAATTAATTGTCCCTTACTGCATAGAATCTTTCCATAATTATCAAATAAAATTGAGAACAAATTCCATAGTAGAAATGTAACATTGCTCATTGGCAAAAAATGTGTCATAACACATAATATTTATGTTTCGACATTTACATAATATATGTGCAATATTTCTGAAAATGTTCATCCATGTACAATTTGAAAATAAATAAGTACATGACAACATGACACAAATGTAGTCTTCATTATTTCAAATGAAAGCCATTTTCAACATTGAGTTTTTTGTGAAAAATAAGTAGAATAAGGCTATTCCCCAAGGGCGAAACTGGATAATCGACGCTACAGTGAACATTGAAAATTTTGAAATTTCATGAAACTAGAAAATTGACTTATTTATGCTGTGTTTGAGAATGCATTTATGCATTCCACTGGCATAAAAAGAAAGACAATGGTACTACTTTATTGGAACGTCGACAGAAATGGACACAAGAAGTAAATCGTATCAAGTAAGTTTATAATAATAGGTTTGTTCGTAGAACAGTCAGAGGCATGCGCATTTGAAAAAAAAGCATTCGTAGAAACAATTTGACAGTTGGGGTGTGTTTATAAACTCACCCCGAGTTACATCTAGAGTTACGGGAGAGTTAAGTCACGTGGTTTATATGGATGGCTGATCCATCCTCTAGAATATGTAAATAAACGATACTGAGTTAATCTTTAACTCTGGAGTAAGTATGTGAACGCACCCCTAGTGATTTAAAAATCCTTTGTTCGAAGAAAGAAATTTGCGGTTTCAGATCAGATGCCAACTCTCAGCCGGGATCAAATTTTCAGTTTGAACATAAGAACATGCGTATTGTGATGCTGTAGAAAGTGACAAATTTGTACTATTTTTTTATTATAGTAAAAAAAAACATGGAAATAGTAAAATAATTTGTATGTTGTAATACAAGACATATGAAAAAAAAATCGCTGGCTTCTTATTAGGATGGCCAAAGAATGACACACACATTACAAAATTATTTATTTATTCTTTATTTTATTCAGCTTTTCTTCAAGTGATGATGAACTTTTAGCTCATTTTTATCAAAAATCCTCCTTTAGTTTTATTATAAAATATAATTATTTCTGGTTTTTTCTATAAATAGTACTCTCATTATCTACTGAATCGTCGTGATGATCCATCGAGCTAAGCAAAGTAGCACAGATTTATTATTCTTTTTTGGTACATAGCTCACTAAATAGAGGAATAAACACTTCTTTCCTTAGAGGCTTGAAACTCTTTAGGAATTTCCTTCTTGTTTTTGCGCAAAGTTTCCACACAAGCTATTCCAATAAGCAGTAGATGTTGTGTTAGTGAAATACTTGTAAAAAAATTGTCAACTATCAAGTTCCGTCCTGAGTTTTTCATGGAAAAAAATTGATTAGTGCCGTTAGTGAAAAGTCTCCGTTGTGGAACATGAAAGACAAAAGGTATTATTCTCGTGATGTACAGATGAAATTGTGGTCGAAAGTTGCAGAAGAAGAAGATTTTGATAATAATGGTAAGTTGTTTTTAATATCACTATTATATTACAAAGTGAACAAAACACAAGAAATATTTAGGCAAAAACAGACCGTCAGTACAAAGCTTTTACTTTAGACACAAGTTTTTTTAGGTATTTGCTTCATGTTCACAAAAATATGCTGTAAATTTGTCTCTGATCACATAAGCGTGCGCATAGGGAAGCAAATCTGGCTTTTGTAGTACTGGTTTCTGATTGTTGAGGTATTGACATAGGTTGTGGATCGCCTTCTTTGTCAATTATAATATTGGGCAACAAACATATACATTTAACGATATCATCGACAAAGTTTGGTTCAACCTCAATTCCTTTTTGAAGCACTCTCCACTTGGCGGAAATAATACCAAATGCGCATTCAATAACTTGCCGTGCTTGTGAAAGTCGTTTCTTGAAAATTGTATGTGAAGGTCCAAGTTGTAATGCAGGAAAAGATCGCATCAAATAAGTTTTTAATGGATGTCACAGATATATAATATGTCCTGTATGTAAAAACAACAGTTGTGACAATTGACATGACATGAAGATTGACAATTGACATGACATGAAGTAGACAGTTGACATGAGCTCCTATTTCTTTGACTAGTGCCTTCGCATCTTCGCCCCAAGGAC
>CAJUYI010001239.1:9756-27911 GCA_910591695.1 Galerucella pusilla
AATAGTCAATCGCAAACCACTCAGTTTGAACATGTGACGTACTTAACTGGTAAAATAAAAAAGTCTAGGAATGTCTGTTGAAAAAAGAACCAACTTGTGAAAGAAATGCACGATAATATTTAGAAAAATGAGGAGCGACATAATAGCTTACCTATGTCTTTTGAAAAAATAACCAACTCGTGAAAGAAAGGGAGGAGAATATTTAGAAAAATGAGGAACGACATAGTTTACCTATGTCTTTTGAAAAAATAACCAACTCGCGAAAGAAAGGGAGGAAAATATTTAGAATAAAGAGCAGCGACATAGCTTATGTCTTGAAAAAATAACCAACCTGTGAAAAAAAGAAAGGACAATATTTAGAAAAATGAGAAAGGACATTGCTTGATGCTGAAAAATACCCCTCGTAGATGGAAATTTGTCCCCCGTGGCTGGAAGATGACCCCAGCCAGTAGAAAATATAATCAATCGGTCAAAACATCGACAACCGACAGAAAATATTCCCCACCGGCTGATTATAGGATGTACTTGTCTTGCTGCAACCATCCAGAAGTTTACCCTTACTGGCAATGTGTAGGATGTAAATGTACATACATGATCAAATAAATCCAAAGTCAGGGTTTTAAAAATGGTATATCAAATATCAACACCATATTTACATGTAGTTAGGTACCTATACATTTTCAATAATTTTCTCACCAAAATGTGAACTTACCTATGTTTTCTGGCAGAAGGGTTATAGAGAAGTAATAATTATTTGGAAATTATGGAGAACAATATAGCTTACTCACGTCTTTTGAAAATTGAGTTTGTAAACTGTTTTAAATTCTAAATAATTTTAAACAATATTCCAAGTTCTTATATGTAAATTATTAGCAGTAAGCATTTATTTACATGCAGTATATAACTTACTATATTGATGAATGTTTTAAACTATTTCAAAATTAAGAGGTACTCAATTTGTTGATACGTTTTTAATCAGTTAAACTCTTTGTATAAAAATTATTCCTGAAAGATCCAAAATATTTTAAAAACACTGTATTTATTCATTATCAATAGGAGTAGTAGTAGTGGGAAATAAAGGGAGGATAATGCATTGAAGAAATATAGGAAATAACAAAGCTGCCATATGTTTTTGATAAATAAGTAAATACAGAATAATTTTTTTATAAAATAAGTATTCAACTTAACAATAATTAAAAATATTTGGAAAATATATAACTCATTCTATTAATGAATGCTTAAAACTATTTAAAAATTAGCAGGTACTCAATTTGTTGATAAATTTTGAATTGTTCAATTTTTTGTATACAAATTATTCTTAAAAGATCCAAAATATTTCAAAAAACACTGTATTTATTTATAATTAATAGTAGTGGTGGTGGAGGGAAATAAAGAGAGGATAATACATTGAAAAAATATAGGAAATAACAAAGCTACCATATTTATGTTTTTGGAAAATAAGTAAATACAGAATAAATTTTATAAAATAAGTAGTTACAATTTTTTCCGCCAGAGGTCTCATCGAATTCTACCCCGCCCAATAGAATATTTATAGTTTTTGACCTACCTTTCGTTTTATTTTATTATTTCACAAGATTATAATAATTTCTAGTGTAAAAACATCCAAAAAATTTAAGAAAAACGAAAACAGTGACATTTGAACCAGCGACCATCTCTGTGACATTTCAATGTCATTATTTATTTTTGACAGTACTTACCTATAAAACAAATATATATTTTTAGTTTTTTTTGCGCGATCGATCTTTTTTGTTTATTTACAGCATCGGTTGTCACGACGGTAGGTTGTGTTTACTGGTTTCTAAGTCCAACACGTCGGTAAGTGATTCACTTACCGTTCAGACGTCGGTAAGTAAATTTCTTACCCTACATACACTCAAGTGGTCCTAAATAATATATTAATTCACTCATTACACAAAAGGAACAAAAAAATAGGAAGATTTATATTTTTTTAATGAACAGAACCGAACAGAACAATATGAAAATTAATAAATATAAATAAATAAATTTCACCAAAATTCAAATTATATTTTAAACTGATCGAAAAGTGTAAATGTCACTCTTGACATTCCGTTCCTTTCGAAGAAATTTAAATTATTTTATTCGAAATTTAATTATTTCAATACGATCGCGCAAAAAATGGTATAAGCATCTCGAACATTAAGGGTAATACCAGTCTCCAGCAACCCTGTTTCCTACTCCTTGTATTTTACATGCAATAGTTCATGAAGACTATTCAGTTAAATTTTATGTATCTCTTCAAATTTACCTAAACTTTGTTTTAGTTGGAAATTTGTTTTAAAGTATAGAATGTACCATTACTTTCCTATATCAGTTGTATCATGCGAATATTAATCAGCTAGATTATCTACTTAAAATATTACCTAGTGATGGAAATAAACTAATTATAATTCTGGATTACATGAAAGGATCATTTAATCGGACCGTTTAATTAATTGATCATTAATCAGTCGACACAAATAAACTGTAATTATTCATATCAAGTTTGGATCAGAACTGATTACATTTATGTATTGTCGATTGGTTTGTTTCATACATACGAGTAGATTGTTGATTAATCTCTAGTATGAAAATGATAGTAGGTACCTAATTAGTTAATTAATTTTATACACATCTATGGTAGTGACCATAACATGGAAATCTTCATAAGAAAATAGTGAAGAAAGTTAAGGTTAAAAATAGCAAAAATCGATCCTAAGGAGGTTCACACCGATCGTGCAGCAACCGGACGGTGAGCAGACTGAGAAGTGTTTAGATAGTAGCTTTATTCGGGTTCATGCAATTGGGCGGAGTAGAATTCAATAAGACCTCTGGCGGAAAAAGTTGTAACTGTCGCAACGAGTAAAATAATTCGTTTTGCATTGTTTTTGTATTATATGCAAGTCAACGAAATTACCGTAAATTCGTACTTTATTTATTCAATTTTGTGTCAGTGACAAGTTTAAAACTGTGTTTTTCTATTTAACTCAACTGTCATCATTTCTGAGGTAATATTCTCATACAATCAGAGATATTATGGAAGAGGTTATGTTATTCTATTTTTTGTTCTCACTGCAGATTAAAGAGAAAATAAGTCGGTATTAAAGCGACTGAAATAAATAAAAAAAAAGATTTAAAATATTACTCAATACAAAACGTACCTTCGCCGCAACTTTTGTGGATATGACTACCTATATCAAAAATAAAATAAAAACACGAAATCAAACATCAGACCTAAAACTAAACAGTTAATTGAACGCTTGCTGTACTCTTCACAAATATCAACCTATTACTCCAAAAATAAGAATATTAGGAGTCAAAATTTAGTTTAACAACACAAAATACTAAAGCACAATCAAAGAGAAAGCAAAAGTTTTACAAAACACACTGAAAATAACTAAAACAGCAAAATAAAACCACTTAAATATCAAAGGGCTTATACGGCAGCTGATTTGTTTTACTCGCTGCTAAGATGACAATGACATTTCAGAACGCCATCTATCGAATTCTACTTTTCCCAATTACTGTTCTAAGACTACCGGAGTTTGCGCAGTCGAAATTTGCTTGTTCGGGTTTTAACAGTATGGTTCTGATACCTGCAGTTTGGCGTTCGGGTTTATTTAAGAGCAGTTATGGGACGGTTCGAAAACCATCTAAGCCAGTCCCTAGCTTTGAGCTAGGACGATTTTCGGATTATTTTTTACGCAGGAGGAGGGTGTGAGCTATTTTCAAAATTCGCAGAGGTTTGAGGTAGAGGTTTGTTTATTGTGTAGGTATTGGTTATTTTGGATTTCTTACTTTCCAAATTAACTATTTACCAAATGGAGTCTAATATTTGAACATAGTTTATCATCATCATCAAGTGAAGACGATGTTCTTCTTGATGTGATCAATAATCTTATAATTCCAGAAGTCTTACAAGGTAATGTTGAAAACGAAAACTTTGTGGAAGAGACTGTTCCTCAAAACAGTGATGATAATGAGTTATCTTAAACTGTCAATTTGGTTAGGTCAGTTCAGTTCTATAGACCGTGCGGGATGTTCGGGTTTTTTCAAACTTTCTTTAATTTTAAACGATCCGAAAATAGTTCTTAGGAATGAATGAAAGTTCTGCGCAGTTCCAGATTGGTTCACGGATTGTCCAGAAACAAAAACCCGAATAAAGCTAAGTATCACTTATTGCGAATGCGTTATTGTATACTATATTAGTTTTTTATGCATGTACGGGGGTATTACACAAAGTCAAAAGAACCTTAACAAATGTTGACATCTGAGAGTCATCCGTAACATGTCTGTCACATATCCTACAAGGAAGATCCTTCCAAATTTAGTCAATTGGCCCACTCAAATTTAACCGCACCCCAAATTTTGACAATTAGCCCACCAAAAAGACAGTATGTTGGTAGTACAGATCTATATTAGATTAGATTTATATTAGAGTTAGTTTAAAACCGCATGGATGCTCACAGACGTGCAAATGACCAAGATCGGTACAACGCGGCAAAACCGCATGTATAGCAGTAAAGTTAACTCAACAACTCAACTTCAAATGACGATGTTTTTAACTTTACTGCTATATATGCGGTTTTGCCGCGTTGTACCGTTGTACATCTGTGACGTAGCACCCATGGGGTTTCGAACTAACTCTACACATACCATTTAAGGTCAATTACGTTAATTCTGGAATTCTTGGAACTACATGAAACATTAAATTTGGTATCTGTGTAAATATCCACTTGAAATCACTACAATTTAATGAAGATTACTTTGCTTAAGATGGAAAAAACTGTGGAATTTTTAATTATATTTTACTTAATTTACTTAATTAAATGCAATTCCACATTGTGAGGATTGGTACAATCCGATTGTTATTCCAGAGCAGCCTGGAGCAATGTTTCAATAGAACTCAGGATTTTGTTAGAGACGAATTCAATGGTTAACTACTTGTTCAAATGTCATTATCACTGCACAAAAGTTTGGTCCACTTTGAGACGTTGTCGACAAGCTGGGCTGTCAATGGATACACGTCTGGCTAATAAACTTGAAGCAGAATTATAAATATAGTACATTCAAGAGCCTTCTTGGTGTGCGACATCGTTTGTGACGTATATCCGGGTTTTATTTGCTATTTTGACATATAGCTAACCTTAAATTTGATAAATAAAATCATAAGGATCGTATTTAGCCAAATTCGAAAAGACTATGGAATTAATAACTCCAGCATCTTTTTCTAACTAAAAATACTTTCAAAATGCTGAAGTTTTTTCGTGTATCTAGGCATTTTTTTGTATTATTTAAATAAAAATAACAATAAGATTAATATTCACTTTTCATTGACCGTAAACAACAAAGTAGAGACCTGGCGAGAGCTAGTTGTCAACTTTTTTCATTGTGTCTGATAGGGACCAAAAATTGTTTAAAAACTAATTCATCTTGACAACGGTAGCTGGAACGCTACCGAGACGTCGTATTAAAAATTATTAAAGCATAATATTGAGGCTTGATTCCCAAATAATAAGAAAAATAGATAAATTAATGCCACAAGGAACATACAGGAGATATTAGAAAAAGACGTAAGACTCATTGCCGCTACGAAAGGTACTTATGCATTCTATTTTGAATAATGTAATTTCTCCCGATTGATAGGTCGCGCTTGCGCGTAATCTTAACATCAACTTATCAAATTTTGTAAGTCAAACATTAGGGTTAACGTTTGAAATACATTTAATCGGTTCATTATTGTGATATTTTGATAAGGATATTCACAGACCTGCCTTTTTTCCAATTCTTTCAACTTAATGTGTTAGAAGGACATTAACAATCGATGACGCACACCAAATTGGATTAAATTTCATAATAATTAAATCCACTGAAGCAGGAATTAAAATTAGAACCATAATATTCACAGCAGAACTCGTTGATTTGGACAAAGCTATCGACTAGGCAATATATTATATTAAGCTTTTCAATTTATAAATGTAAATTTCAAGGATATAAAAACTTGAAGTATGAAAACTGCGAATATTTCACCTGTTTCAACTGGTTCGATTGTATACTTAATTTAATTTTAAAAGTACTTAATGTACATTTTTTATGGACGCTGATTTAATTATAAAACCAAATTTCGAGTTGAATTAACTAAGTTCAAAAGATAAATGGGCTGTGACTGTAATCGAAAACCCGAATACGAATCCTTAATCCTTTCCAAGACGAACGGTTGAAAAATAATGCTCAAATTGGATTCCTTCTTAATATTAATTGATGAAGACGAGATCCTTAATCGGCAAAACTGAATTAGTACTAAAACTTCTGATAATAGCGACGATGAGATATATAATTGTTTCTCATTTAAAATTTTAAGCGATTGCTGAAAATACAAAATGACACATATGGTTCACTTATGGTTTGCATTAACAATAATTATCAACACGCTTTTATTATAGGTTTCAGGATTAGTGATTTTAATAAAGGTCGACTGTTTGTTGCTCGACAAGCTAATGTAGCATTAATTTAGTCGTGTGAAATACTTGAACGGCATTCGAATTGAAGAACTTGATTACTCAAAATTAACAGGAAGAACCCCATGGAACAGTGAAGCATTAGATGAAACGGTTCGATTACGAAATAATTCATAAGACTTGTTCGCAAATAAAGTTACACCACTATGTCTCGCTGTTTATGTTGGCAACATAGAAATCCTTGAGTATGTTTTCTATCGAGATGCAACTGTTGACACCTCTGTACATATTAAAGACGGTTTTATAGCAAATCGAACTAAAAAGTGAAAAATAAAATATAGTTTAAAAAAACTAAAAAAAAACACGCTTTAATAGAAAATAGAACTAAATATCAAAAAATTTCTTTTCATTATTTATATTTTATTGAACGGTTATAAAAAGTATACTAATTAAATATGTTTCAATAATAAAGTTATGAAAAGAAAATCAATTTCATTGTAAAAAAGCGTGGTGTGCTTTTTATATCATATTTCTATACTAACTCCATGTTTACAAATAACTACTAATTATATATTTTTTGCGCGATCGATCTTTTTTGTTTATTTAAAGCATCGGTTGTCAGGTCAGTAGGTTGTGTTTACTGGTTTCTAAGTCTAAGTAAATCACTAACCGACGTGGATTTACTTACCGTTCAGACGTCGGTAAGTAGACCCTCGCGAAATAATTTTGGTGCTCGGTCAATAATAATAGTCTTCACCACCTTGGTGTATAAAATACTATTGTTCTGAATGAACATTAACTGTCATTATTGTGATAAAACCACGTTTTGTTAGTGACACTGATCTTAAACTGGGTTTAAACTTTGTTTAGTTTTTTCTTATTCCTCTACTTTTTTCAATGGGTTATATTCCCCGGGATAATTGGTTCAGGTTAATCAGAGAACAGAGTGCAAAGCGCGAAATAATTAGGAATTTGCACAAAATAAATATTGACGACTCTTGAGAGGAGATTATTCAGTTTAAGCTGAGCAAAAGTCATTTTATCGTAAAAAACGATTAATGCCCGACTGTACCAACAGCACCGTCATCTAAGGCAGTGCTCCGCAACCGGTGTGCCGTAAGCCGACTTGAGGTGTGCCGCTCTTTCAGACAATACGAATCAGATTCGTATTGTAGCGAGACCCGCTAGAAATAAGAGTTGCGCTGTCTAAAATTGAGCCGAATTATAAAACTTTTGTGTTCAACGAAGCAAGCGCAAGTATCACATTAATCAGTCATCATCATGTCAAAATATTTATTACTATTGACGTGTCAACAGAAGTAAATTTAGTATACCTACCTGTCCTACCTAGTATTTAGTATAGTTCTCATGTATGTACCTATTTGTATTTTTCATTCTATCTGAATAATAAAAAAAATAAAAAAAAATATGTATTATGTCCTGAGTGAAAATTTTGATGCCCCAAATCTGAAAGGAGCTTCTTCACATTTTAAAACAATAAAAAAACTAAGGTAGTTTGGACATCCATAAATAATTAGTATACATGGAGTGAACTGACCCCCGACCTAGCTACGCCACTGCTATAAATATATTTTAGATTTTGGTGTGCCACGAAATTCTAGGGAGCAGTTTGGTGTGCCTCAGATGAGGAAAGGTTGCGGAGCACTGATCTAAGGGACAAAGATGTGCTAAGCTTTGTCCCGTTAAGTGAAAAACATACAGTATTGTATCTTCTGTATGTTCCTTGTGGTATATTATTCATTCTTTTTTTAATTTATGATCTACTATGAATGGACCTTAATAAAAATTTGATAACAAAAATTTTGCAGTCTTAAACTTCAAAATAATTGTTGATTGTCTAGTTGTCAAATTTTTTCTGTTGTGTCAGTTAGGGATAAAATTAATTTCTACTTATTTTTTCTTGACAACGGTAGCTGGAACGCTACCGAAACGTTGAAATAAATAATTTAAAAATATTGTGGTTTAATTTCCCAAGAAATTAAAAAAAGAATATACAGTATTGTACGTAAGCATATCTTGTCTGAGCAAAACCTGATGCAATGAGAAATTGGAATTATCAGTAAGCTGCATTTTGTTAAGCCTTAACTCGGATTTACACCAAACCGACAACACAGCAATTAAAGTTGAAAAAAAACCAAAATTTTTTGCAAATTTTTTGAAGATTTTTCGACAACTCAACAGTTGCTGTTTTGTTTTTTGTTTCCCGATCGATGTCGGTAACTTCAAAGAGTTGCTGCGTTTACTGCAACTCTGTCGGCTTGGTGTGAACGGCTGTGTTATAAACTTGAGTTGCTTCGAGCAGTGTGTTCATGTCATTAGTCTGGCGGGGTTATTTATTTATTTTCATCAAAAAAGAATACCAATACCTGCGTGTACGACGTTTTCCTTTTTTTCTTCTAAATCCCGTACAAACAACCGACCGCACACAAGAAAAAAGCCGTTCCTCGTCAGTAACCATGTTAATTTTTTTAGATAAATAGTATAAAATAATGAACACGCATCCTGAATTGAACTAAACAAAACTGCAACTATTTTACTGTTGCTAAACGACAGAAAACAAAAACTCGACAGTAACTAATATTTGTCTGTTTAGTGTGAACAGTTTTATTGTTAAAAACAGTCGAGTTTTTTTTTTTGAAACAGTAACAAAACAGCAACTCAACTAGTCGGTTTGGTGTAAAACCGCCATTACCTACATTTAAGCTAAATTGATGCAATCGGCAATAAATAATTAGTACTTGAGATCTGTATTGATTATTAAACTTAACCTAATTAACTACAGTTATCAATATGGAGTTTCAGTAACGAATAGACTTCGGTCATCGAAAAATTTCGGTTGAGACATCAGTGATTATGGTTTACATTCATTATAAACTAACACATTCAACTGTATTCATACGAGATGAAACTTAATTGAAATAATCGCGGATAAGTTTAATCCGACCGCTTATGGATTATAATTTAATTTCAAAATGATTGACAAGCGTGAATAGTTTTATTTTGTTCTACAACACGCAGCAGGAAATCGACAAACTGATCAAAATGTATTTGTGAATGGCTGTGAGTTTTGTGATTGCATGATAGTTCGGAATAATATTACAAGTTATTGGACACTTGGACACATAGTTATTCAAGAATTTTGGAAGGTGTCAATTCAATTGATTGTCTTTACAACATAAAGTTATATAGATTGAAGTATTTTGTTCACATCTCAAAGCAGAACTGTTGAAGTATAATACATAAGCAGATTTCATTAATTCGTCATTGTCAAAGATAACACCGGTCAACACGATTTTTGGGTCTGACTCCTACATGGATTTTGGTTTCTCCTACGACAGAAATAAGGAAAAGAAACATTTTTGATTAAAGTTTGCTTTTTTCAATTTTTAGGCAAAAATTACTGATTTTTCATATTTTTTCCACACTTCCACTGTAAATTATAATTAGAAAACATTTTTTCGGATGCAAAAGTCTATTTTATTGAAAATTTGTGATAAACAATAACATATACAGGGTGGGGCAATCTTCTGACATCGGAGGATTACATTGTTGTGGTGAGAGATAGAACTTCATAGTTTTTCGTGAGCTAATACAGTTACTGAGGGCACATTTTGAAAATACTTCAGATTCTACAGGGTGTTCCAAAACCACGTAGCAGCACAAACATTTTTTTAAATGGAACGTACTATATTTTGTTTAAGAATCGAAAAGATCTCACCGAGAGCGTTACAAAAATATACCACTCTAATATATTATAAGGGTGTTTTACAAAGATATGGCCAATTATTAGCAAAAAAGACCTCCTCTTTAACACTCTGCAGAACAGTAAATTAAAATAAATTAACAGGTCTTTGTGTTCAAATGTCATACACACATCATTGGCTGTGCTCAGTATTAATTACTTTTTTAATCGGTGGCTTCTTTAATACAGGGTGAAACAAAACGCAAATCAAGCAATATCTCAAAATTTTTAAATGAATCATCCTATAAGTCTTTTTACAATTTGTTTGTACAATTAATAAACTTTCAAACGATGTAGTAAACATAGGGCATTAGTTAATGGAAAATCGTAGATATTTTATGATAATGGTCAAAAAGAAGTATTTTACGTACACAAATAAAATGGTATTAAATTTTTACATGCAACCTCTTGTTAATTTTAACATTTCTAAGGCATATATTTTAATCGTAACGTGTTCAGCAGTTCCGCTACGTTGGAATGAACGCGACTATGCTTTGAGCCTGATCAACGATGATCATCATTATCAAAATTTTCATTCTATCTGAATGGGTGGGTGGTTTGCTCGCACTTCCACCACTATTTTAGCGACATATCATTGACTAAGCATGAAGTATGATAATAATATTGTGAAAATCATCCGATCAAGGATGACTAATCTGCTACTGGCTGCTGTAGGATACTTGACTTCATGGAGGAGGGATCAGAGATTACGCAGGTAGCTCCTCTAATACAGCAATGCCTGGGAACCAAATTACCAATGACCTTTTTGGGACTGGGGAACCAAATTACATATTACTAGCAGGTATCTTAATTAATCCACTGGCGGGTGCCATATTACCAACACCCGGTAATCTGGGCTGGGATCGATATCAAACTAAGCAAAAAATGTAATGGAATTAACAAACCTCAATCTTTTTTATGTTCAAATTAGTATAATTGGACAGAATTTTATTGAAGTTCATGATGAGGTAGGGTAATGCTATCGTACAATGTAAAAGCTGATTGTTATTCGACCTATCATCAACACGTACCCTGTTCGGATACAAATGAGCTGTAATTACATACCCTCATAAAATTTTACATTACACGCATGAATTCGATATTTCAAGAACAACTATTAGCTTAGTGATAAGTTGGTTCTCTTAGAGAGGATTAGTCACGAACAACTAGCATTGATGTGCCCCATTTCGTGGATGAGGAGTGGTCATCATTATGCCGAGGGAACAAGAATTCTGAAATGTACCTCATATAAATGTGAAACTCAATAGCTAGATTATAACTTATTCTTTGTACCATAAGGATATGAATCAATCAGCTGAATTAATAATATTAGCTTCACTTGTATGTATGTTTTTATGGATAATGATACGGGACTTACGGGACCGAGAGTCCGACTCGCATTTGGCCAGTTTTATTTTTTTACTGGTAACTTTGCTTCACAATTATTTTCAATCAATCTGGTATTCTCCATTCGTCATAGATGTCCCCACCATCTGTTAATTTTGATTTTATGCCTGCCTATAATTTCGGAGTTACCTACTCACAATTTTTTCTATTTCCTCGCCAACCCGCTTTACAACAAAAATTATAATTGGACACAGTTCATTTGACGGATAACGCAATCTGCAAAAATACATTGTGCACGGAATCCTACGTACTATCCTGAAATGAAAATGGGCGTTTACATAACAACGGGCGCCGCAACGTGTCACCGCACTAACCTGCATTTACTGTTTGAATTCATGACCTAGATTTATAATATCCCAACTTTCTAATTTAATCATATGCTACAAACGAAATGTAATTGGTGTTGTGATTGCAGTTTTGTTTTTAAAACTGGTCTTGTAGGTATCGATATTTACTGTATATCCAATACGGAACTCACTGTCGTACAGCATTTCCAAACATTACGGTGCTCATGCAAAGGTCCATCTCTGGTAAAATGTGAAATAATAGTTATTTATGTACCAAGGCAGTAAAGTAAAGTGATTCTTCATCGGACGAGTCTGAAATTATGAGACGAGCGAAGCGAGGCGAATAACAGGCGAGTCCGATAAAGACACTTTACTGACGTGGTGCATACATAATTTCATCGCCATTTTATGTATTGAAGTGTGTATCGATTAACAACTATTCCAATGATAAATCATAAGAAAACCTGGATATGATGCTTATGATGCTATCCTGATCACGCAGTTAATTGATTATTGGAAATTTCTTTTTCTAACATTGGTAACCACTTTCTTTGATTTTTCGTCTTTTATTATTGGGCTCTTTCAATATTATTTTTGTCGAATCTCATTGAATTTTATGCCCCTCTTCCCAAGCATGTTTACAAATACCTGAGTTAAAGAACTCCCTATCTTTGATATATTTTTTATGTTCACTTATTCGGACTTTCAATGGTTTAGATGTTTCACCTAAATAGAATTTGTCGCATTCACAAGATATCTGATATATGCTCTTCATTTTTTGGTTTTGTTTTTGTTAGTATAGATCTCAACGTATTGTTAGATTTGAAGCTAGTTCGAATATTGAATTGATTACCAATTTTCTTAATTCTTTCCGATAAACCCTTAACATACGGTATTGTTAGTAAATCATCAAAAATCAAAAACAAAACAGAAAATGAAGAACAATCTTCCAAAAACTACACATATCAGATATCCTGTGACAAATTTTATTCAGGTTGAAAATCCGAATAAATGAACACAAAAAGTATATTAAAAATAGGGAGTTCTTTAAGTCAGGTATTTGCAAACATGCTCGGGAAGAGGGGCATCACATTCAATGGGATTCGGCGTACATAATATTGAAAAAGCCCAGTAATAAAAGACGAAAAAACTGCTTTAATACCACTAAATGCGGATAAATGTGTAGCTAGCATTTCAGCCGAATCTAGTCGAATTTGGTAACCAGGTTTTCTTATGATTTATAATAAAACTGATTAAGACACATTTTTGTTCTATTAACATTTCCAAAATATAATATTGTTAGAATGTCATACCAAATATTTTATTTCACATTTCCCCAATGATATGATCCACTGTGAATGGACATTGACAACAAATTTTTTGCAGTGTAAAACTTACGTTCTCATTCATTATTGGTTGACTGACATGAGTCTTCGCTGCACCGACCATTAGTGGCTCATAAAAAACGCAGTTATTGTTGTTTATATTATCCATTATTCATTATTATATCTGACAACTGACAATCGATACCACTAGAAATTTTTTCAATTCCTGGCGCTTTTAATAGTGCAATCCATACTTCATCATCACATTCTAAATTGATTTCTATTTATTCGTCCCTTTCCTTAATAATTCGCTATAACCGATTCAAATATTTAATTTTTTAAAGCTTGAAACAGCGGTGGAATAATGTACAATTTTGGTTGATGCAACAGTGAAAAATGAACGCGAAATTTCTTCAATCTAAATTACAACAATAAATATAAAAATTCAGTTGGTGGATGTACCGATGAATAAAAAAACATGCCTAAATATTATTGATTGGTATCTTCTCCCTTCCTTGTGATTCCTTTTTCAGTTAATTTATAGGGAAATTTAACCACAATATAAAAAAATATAAAAATTAAAAAAAATATTGTGGTTTAATTTCCCAATAAATTTTTCGTTAGTGTCAGATTGCGACATGAATTTTATAAAAACTCAATTATTCTTGATAACGGTAGCTGGAACGCTACCGAAACGTTGAATTCAAAATTAACGAATACACCACAAGAAATATACAGAGGATGATCAATATATATCTCGTTACAAGTGTCCAATTTTTTCTTCCATCCCTATATTGGAATATTGCTCAAGAGACTCTGATCATAGCAGAAACTTTGCCGAGCTATATATTATTGTTATTGTTGGACAAATAATTGAAAATATTTAACACTAACCATTTATTGCAATTCCAATTATTTTTGCTGTATCCATGTTGTGTTAGATTGTTTCTTGCTTTAGTCAACTTTAAATAGTTTTTATGAAGCCAAGCAGGTGGATTTTGTCACAGCTCGGTAGAATAGATTTTATTTTTAAACGTCTTCTCATAGTTAAATGAAAGATATTTTGAAAGTATTGATAAATATCTAGCTCAATATATCCGAGTTAAAACGAAATACAGTACTTATAACGAAAACGGGCAAACAATATAATATAGATTTCAAATAAATGCAGGAATTCGTTTAATGAAAATATGGCATTTCAAAATTTTAATATATTTATCAGTAATTAAACAAACAATTGTGTTATTTGAAAGACTTTATTTGTCAAATGAAACGACGAACTTTATCATTGTTAGTTGGGCTGAAAGTTCGTTAAAATTAGGGTATTGTCAAAATATAAAAAGAAATTCTTGATCTGCTTCGAAATTTAGTAAATAAATTTATTACAGCTTTAAATACACATAGATTCAAAAATTTTGCATCACCTTCTTCGGATGCGAAGGAATTTTTTTGCGCTAACAATTTTTTGTTGGCTTGTTTATCAATGTTTACCATTTCAATATGTTCCATATTTTTTGGAATATACAGATGTTTACAGTTTTTTTTGTAAGATAACATTTTTAGTGCGATTATTTTAACATTCAAGGCATTTGATTTTCACGATTTTAAGTGCAAACGTGAATCGTCAAGTCATAAGTGAGATTGACCGTGCAAGAATAGTGGCTTTAGTTGAAGAAGGTCATTCACAAAGGTTCGTGGCAAACAGAGTTGGCGTTTGGCAAAGTGATGTGTCCCGTGTATGGAACCGGTATCTCCAGACCAATTCTCTTCCTGATAGACCTAGAAGTGGTAGAAGGCGTGTTACTAATCAGAGGCAGAACCGCTATATCCACTTAACTATCCGAAGAAACCCGACCATGGCAATACCAGCACTCCAAAGAGATATGAGACATGCGTTGGGAGTTCAAGTATCGATCTCGATATTACGAAGACGAATACTTGCGACAGGTTTGAGGTGTCGCCGACCAATAAGAGTGCCCAGACTACAACCTGAGCACAGAGTTCGCCGACTACAGTGGGCTCAAGAACACGCGGCCTTGCCTGAAGAATTTTGGAATTCGGTGTTTTTTTCCGACGAGACAAGGATTTGTTTGGTACAAGATAGCCATCGAATACGTGTGTGGTGGGATCCAACGAGAGCTGCTCAGCTAGCCCATGCTCGCCCCGTGCCGCCCTACAAGTGAGGAAGTGCTATGTTTTGGGCTGGTATCATGTTATATGATCGCACAGAATTATTTCATGTGGAGGGAACGATGACTGGTGATAGGTATCTCAGAGAGATTCTACATCCTCACGTGAGACTATGGCGCGCAGCTGTTGTCAATTCCTTCGTTTTTATGGACGATAACGCCCGACCTCATCGGACCAGAGCTGTAAATGAGTATCTTGAAACTGAAGGGATCAATCGTTTGAACTGGCCTGCCCTATCTCCTGACATGAATCCCATAGAACATGCTTGGGACATGCTTGCCAGGGCAGTGGCAGCACGCAGAAATCCACCCAGGAGTGTACAAGAGCTTGTTCATGCGGCCCAAGAAAAATGGCGAAATATTCCTCAACAGAATATCAATAATTTGATAAACAGCATGGGCAGGCGACTTCAAGCTTGCATAAATTCTAAAGGAGGAAATACTCTTTATTAAAAGTTCTCATGCAGGTTCTCACTTAACCTTTTCTTTAAAAAGAAACAATTTGTATTTAATTTCTAAGAATACTTTTTATGTTTAAAGCAAGTTTATTATTGGATAATAAAAATTTTTGACAAATATACACGTTTTTTGATTGAAACTAATCTCTGATCCATTTATAATGAACACATTTTTTTTTCGGAGATTTTGGGTGATGCAAAACTTTTGAATCTATGTGTATATTCATTTGCTATAAAATGTATTGGAATATTTAGAAGTATATAGAAATATTAATTATTAAATAGACAAAAAATCTTTTGTAGCAGATGGGAAAGATGGTATGCAAAAATACCAATAATGTACGATTTTCTATGAAAAATATATTTCAACCAAAGCTTACAACAGGGTTGCCTTCAATAGCTTTCAAATGTTTACTGGAACATGAGAGATTTTGAAAATCTTATGTACCAAATGTAAATCTTTCTGTATTTCATATACTTTATTCTGATCTGCTATAGATATCGATAGCCCATGACAGTTGTATGTTTTATACTTTATACCAAATTTCATACCTGAAGATAGCAAATAAACGTTTAGAGTATTGAATTTTTTTTTTACCATTTTATACTTGAGAACCCATAGCAGATCAAGGGCTCTTTTGTTATGTGCCTCGCGCTTGTTTAATCCGGCACTGATGTGAATTACAAGTAGAATAAGACTATTCTCCAAGACGCCATAGGGCTGAAAGGGATAATAGTTCAAATTTCGTAAAAATTCCAAGATTTTCAATGTCCACTGTAGCGTCGATTATCTAGCTTGTGGATTAGCTTTGTTCTACTTGTTTTACAAATAAAATTCGACGGAGAAAACGGCATCTATTCAGAATAATAATGGGATTTGACAATAGAGTTTCTGTTGTTTTATATTTTCACAAAATGTAGGAAAAAGGGAGTTTGAAAATAAAAGAATTGTGAATATTAAACCATAATTTATATAAAGTCCATAGAATACTAATGTATATTACAATAATAAATACATATAAAAAATTTCTTGTACTGAAACAGGACTATCACAGTTTGTATGAGAGAAATAATCTTATTTGTACTGGTGCCTTCCTTTGGAGTCTCCAGCGACATCATAAGCAGTCTTCCTCAGTTCGTTAAACATCATTCTTATACTAGCTTGGGAATCAACTTTTTCTATCTGAATATCTGAACTGGTTGGACCGGGACCCATATACTGAGAAATAAAAAAAAACTTCATGTAAGCCAACATTATTATGTCATATTATTCAACCAAAAAATGTGTGTTGGCATTGGAGAACTCCATTATCCACATACTTTTTGTAAAATATATTTGGATGTAACTTATATAGGTATCTAGTTGAATTTCAGTGGAAAAGTCAATTATTAATATTATTCTAATTATAAACTTAAGCATACTTTGTGTTTTTCTGGTTCGTTTGTCAGAGTACTCGAAACCTCAATATCGCCAGATTGCAGATCTTTGAAAGACATGTTTTGCTTCGGTGTATAATAGCCTAGTTCTTCAATGGGAGAGGCAGTACCATCGCCACCGGTTTTATCATTTTTTTCTGGAAATTCCACTTTTTCGAAATTCACAACTGGAAAATATAATGCATTATTGTAACCATTTTAATAAAAAACACGACATAATTATAATAAACTACAATAGGACAAAAGGTAGAACGTGTTGCGGAACACACCACGGTAGGAACTTTAGTTCCTTTTAAGCAAAAGTTATGTAATACATCTGACGTTATAGATAAAAAATTTGTATATTCTTTGGTGGTTGAGTAGTAAGCACACCAGACTCTCACGCGGTAGACCCGGGTTCGATTCCCCGCGAGGAATTTTTTTTTATTGTTAATTTTATTTTTAAATAATCATTCTGCTTGATATTAATAACTACAACAGGTAGACGTTTGAAATATTTAGCAGAATATTCATTATTATAGATAATGGTACGGTACCCTCCATGAGGGAGTCCGACTGGCAACATCTACTTATAACAGCATCGTATATTTAAAAAAGGAAACCGTTGCATTATACAAATTGGACATTCGTTTACCACAAAATTAGTGGAAACATAAAATTGAATTATTAAATTTTTAATTTGAAGTTATATTATAGTTTATAGAAATTTTTATTTTCTAGATTTTTTCCCAAGTGGGTCGTAGAAAAAATATGCTGCTCGACTCGTGTGGATTGTCCATATCGCACTTGAACGATTGAGCACTCCGCCTACGG
>CAJUYI010001239.1:28311-61254 GCA_910591695.1 Galerucella pusilla
ATCCATTTTAAAGTTATCGAATTAAAACATTCAAGTTTTCAAAATTTCAACACCCTGTATTTCGAAAAGTAGCTAGACCCCTTAATTTCTTCTTTTCAATGGTCTCATTGCAAAAAAATGCTTATAAACTATAAAAATAATACCGAAAAGCCGTAAAATTATAAGCTGTAATAAATAATTTTATTCGCAAATTCACCACTTGCACTTTAAGTGGATCGCAGCACAGCACTGGCCGCCGGATGATATAGTCATCCGAACGACGTTGTAGGTCACAGAGAGCTCGGCAGTGTGACGTCACGAGATAACATACTGGTTCGTTCATATACTGTGGTCCAGCTTGCTCTCTCATTCATGAAATGGATGGGACGGAATTATGACGTCATTAACGTATTTCTTTACAAATGTCGACGTGAATTTTAGTTGTTACTTTTGACAGCTCAGTTGTCATATTTTGTGAACAATTCTTAACATGTCATTGATTATAATTTTGAGGTTAAGTGTAAAATAATATTCAACTAATATAAGACATACGTAAAACAGCAAAATACGTCACCGATTATGACGTAACGGCAAAGTATCGTTGAACAAACTCTATGCAAAAAAACAAATAAAGCACGAGCTTCTATGAAACATTATATTTCAACCAAAGCTTATACAGAAGAAAAAATTGACCTTTACCCTGACGTCACTAACAATGAACAGTAGTAAACACAAACTTTATATACCTCATCCTTTTCTACTGACAGTAAAAACAGATCATACAATATACGTACACTTGTCTTTCAAGCAATGACATACGTTCTTATGTCACTCTAATTATTACTTCCAAATGTTGAAAAGAGATAGCACCAAAAACGATTAATTGGTTGTATTCATAAGAATTTATTTTGACCTCTTATGACAACTGTCATTATTTTAGTACATCGAGTTTTGTTCAAACCGTTTCATCATTTGCATTCAGATAAATTCTATAAAATCGGCTTTTTTCAAGACCTCTAATTTATTACTTTCATTCCACGATAAGTACAGAATTTTCTGTTTCGCATTTAATGAATATTTCCAACTTAACCTCACTTCTTAGACGGTGGCTGAACAAGATAAACAAGCAGTCAACGTATTTACGCAAACGACAAAGTAACTGTAGCCATTTTTGACTTATTGATTGATTTCGCGAGGTTAGTAGGTATGACGTTAGGGTAAAGGTCAATTTTTTCTACTGTAACAGGGTTGACTCCATTGGCTTTAAAATGTTTACTGGAACATGAGAAATTATGAAATTTTTATGTACCAAATGTACTGTATTTCATATACCATTTTAATCTGCTGTAGATATCGGTAGCCCATGACAGTTATATATATGCTTTATTATTTCGGATGGATGCCGTTTCCACCATCCAGTTTGATGTGAATTACAAGTAGAATGAGGCTATTTTCCAAGACGCCATAGGGCTGAAAGGGATAATAGTTCAAATTTCGTAAAAATTCTAAGATTTTCAATGTCCACTGTAGCGTCGATTATCTAGCTTGTAGATTAGCTTTGTTCTACTTGTTTTACACATAAAATTCGACGGAGAAAACGGCATCTATTCAGAATAATAATGGGATACCGGTCTATAAACTTTAAATTTGACAATAAAGATTCTCCGTTGTTTTATATTTTCACAAAAAGTGGGAAAAAGGGGAGTTTGAAAATGAAAGAATTGTAAATATTAAACCATAATTTATATAAAGTCCATAGAATACTAATGTATATTACAATAATAAATACATATAAAAAATTTCTTGTACTGAAACAGGACTATCACAGTTTGTATGAGAGAAATAATCTTATTTGTACTGGTGCCTTCCTTTGGAGTCTCCAGCGACATCATAAGCAGTCTTCCTTAGTTCGTTAAACATCATTCTTATACTAGCTTGGGAATCAACTTTTTCTATCTGAATATCTGAACTGGTTGGTCCGGGACCCATATACTGAGAAATAAAAAAAAACTTCATGTAAGCCAACATTATTATGTCATATTATTCAACCAACAAATGTGTGTTGGCATTGGAGAACTCCATTATCCACATACTTTTTGTAAAATATATTTGGATGTAACTTATATAGGTAGGTATCTAGTTGAATTTCAGTGGAAAAGTCAATTAATAATATTATTCTAATTATAAACTTAAGCATACTTTGTGTTTTTCTGGTTCGTTTGTCAGAGTACTCGAAACCTCAATATCGCCAGATTGCAGATCTTTGAAAGACATGTTTTGCTTCGGTGTATAATAGCCTAGTTCTTCAATGGGAGAGGCAGTACCATCGCCACCGGTTTTATCATTTTTTTCTGGAAATTCCACTTTTTCGAAATTCACAACTGGAAAATATAATGCATTATTGTAACCATTTTAATAAAAAACACATAATTATAATAAACTACAATACGACAAAAATTGACGACTTTGGCATTTGCGGGACTAGCCAAACGTTACACCCATACACAATCCCCAATCAAGGGATGCAGTTTTGCCAGGATCCGGAAACCGGTTTACAAGTGATATTGTCCCCTCTAATTACAAACCAGAGCGGTTGGTCATATCAGCCCCGTTCGACTATGAACTGTAATTCATTGTCTGTCGTGTAATATAGCCCGAGAAGTAGTTGTTTCTTCTTAGTGAACGGTCTACTCTTTGAACAGTAATTTTCACATTTGTAAGGCATGATACCATTATTTTTACATTTAATGATAACACGCTTTTCTTTAAATATGACAATTGTTACAAAAGTCTGTAATTAAGCAAACAGTTCTGGATCTTTATCCCTGGTGTTGGTATTTCCGACAATATTTTTGGTTATTATTTATAAGTCATTATTTACAGCAGATGTTGAGGGAACAGAATCAAATTTCTGTAATGTTTCATCGACCCTACTATGTAGTTGATTTCACTGAATGTATTATTTTTGTTTGGAAAATGACAATTTGCTGTAGGTATTGATTTTGGGTATGCCTAATGTCACTTTGGTTATGCCTTATGCCACTTTTCCCACAACCTTTGTTGAACAATGCAATTGGAAATTATTAATATTGCCAATGTGCCTAATAGTGTTTTTGGATGGTGGTCGAAGGAAAAAGTCTGTGTTACATTTCTAGTTGTCAAATTTTTTTCTGTTGTGTCAGTTAGGGATAAAAATTAATTTCTACTTATTTTTTCTTGACAACGGTAGCTGGAACGCTACCGAAACGTTGAAATAAAGAATTTAAAAATATTGTGGTTTAATTTCCCAAGAAATTAAAAAAAGAATACATTTCTGTTGTATAATTTTTATTCATTTATTTTCTTTGATAATTATAAAATTCCGCGTAATAATTGTAAAAAATTAATTTATTACTTTTCATGTTTCACTAATAATAAATTGTTTTGTTTTTCAGAACTTTCCCGATATTGATGTTATAAGGTAAGTGAATTTTTAATTAAATCTCTTAAAATCTGATGAAAACATCAGAATGAAATTAATGCGATAATATTGAAGGTGATTTTGTATCTGACCCTTCTTGTAGTATAGCTCCAGGATCTCGGAGAATGTCAAGCAACGCGCAATGTGTCTCTGAAGTTGGTTTCAGAAATGCTCAATAGGAATGAGATCAAACCATTATTTGAGAATTTTTGTGAGCTATAACTGCGTTTGAAGGATTCTTTTAATTTAATAACAGAAACAATAGGTGGTTGAAAAACTACACTTCATAAAGCATGTTGATACATTCTAAGAGAAGACTGAATTGTTATATAACAGTTGAATAGCGTTGTTTTAAGGACTTTTTAATTTTATTAAGCCTTTTGTCGCGATAATTTTGTTTTTTAAAGAAAATTGTTGTATTAAATGATTCTATAGTGACTTTTACAATACATGCTATAACGCATTATACGATCATTTCTTTTAAAATGATATAATACCTTATAACAATATCAAAAATATCATTTTATAAGACTTTTATACCTATTGTATTAGAGTTCTATAATATACTACATAACTTAAAGCTACAACATTATAAAACACTTTTTAGTTGTATAGTGCCTAAATATTCTTCGTTATAAAACCAGTTCCCGTATACCGTTTGATTTGACAATAAAATATTGTTTAAGGTATTTCGTTGGGATAAAATTGTTGTTTTATAAATCGCCATGTTTAAATAAGCAATTCTTCTACCGCCATCGCCGCCATTATGAGCAGTTGAGTTGGAAACATGAAACTATATTGAAAAAGTGTGACTTTATCATTATTTAGAGAATTATGTTGTGAAAGAATATCCATATGAAGTGATAAACTATTGAAATCATAAAAAAAGTATTTTAGGATATTCTATTTTGTCATTTTTTAAAAGTATTTTCAAGTATTTTTAAGTCGTATTGATAAGTCTCCATTTCTACAAATGAAATGTATGCTGCACGTTCAAGTTGCAATATAATTTGGCTCTGATATTCTTCACTAAAAAATGGAACGACCTTATAAACTGATAGATGACAAAATGTTTCCATTGTTCTCGAAATAACAGCAATATAAAAAAATATATTGCATTATATAACCATTTTGTAAGACCTTCATAGTGCCGCTTCAATCCCATTTTATATATGTGACTACATGACACACTATTAAATCATTTTATAGTAGCTGTATAAATGATTATAAAACAGTCGATTAAGAGTTGTATAAATTTGTATTAAACATTCATATAATAGTTGTATAAACTTTTAATAGAACTGTTATACAACCAAGCAGTTGTATAAAATGGGCCCTTTTTAGCTGTATAAGAATCATTTAATTGTTTTGTAGACCGTTATAAGAATTTCAGTATCCTATAAGACATATCTTGTAGCTGTTTATACAAACATTATAGAATTTAAATTGCTACTTGGGTGTGTACCTTCTGTTGTAGTTACTACATCATATAGGGTGTTTTAAATTTCGGTGAAAAAACACCTTGACATTTATGCACCCCACATATTTTCAAATTTTACTCTACTACAGAAAAAAAAATAGTTACAATATTGTGAAGAAGCATTTTCAGTGTCATAAATCTAATGTCGAAATGTTTCTTCGTGATTAGCTCACAGGTCATGCTGCGTATGTTTTTCAAAATACACCTAATCATTAAAAAGGATTATTTCTTCGTATTATAATAAACTGCTCCAAAAAATTAACGCACCACTAACAAATTTGTAATTATTTTATTTACAAAATTCAATTGAAAATCAAACATTATATTCCTATAGACCTTATTAAATTGTTAATAAAAGAATCATTTTCTAAAAATGTAACCCTGAAATTTAGCATAGCACAACTAACACAAAAGAAAAAAGAACCAAAAACGGAAATTTTAATTCTTTAAAGAAAGATTTTTTAGAGTCTTAATATCGGGTATTTCCACCTCTGCTACTGATCGTGGCCTGGCATCGGCGATTCATGCTTAAAATAAGATTTCGAATACTGTTTTGATCCAGTTCATTCCATATTTCAACCAGAAGTCGCCCCACATCTTCCAAGTTGTTAGGCTGGTTGGGATGAGCTCGTAATTGCCTTCCGAGTATATCCCAAAGATGGTCTATTGGATTGAGGTCGTGACTTCGGGCAGGCCAAATCATAGTTTCAATGCCAACTTCCAATAAATAATCTCTTACTATTCGGGCTGTGTGAGGTCGAGCATTATCTTGCATTAATAAAAAATTTTCACCGATATGAGGGGCAAACGGCACAACATGTTCCTCAAGAATATCCAATATGTAACGTTCAGCATTAAGATTTCCATTATTTAGCACCACCAAGTCCGTACGACCCGTTAACGAAATTCCACCCCATACCATAATCGAGCCTCCGCCGAATAAGGTGGTATTCGCTATATTGCATTGTGCATATCGTTCTGTTGGCCTTCTAAAAACACGAACACGTCTATCGCAAGTATGCAGACAAAATCTGGACTCATCTGTCCAAAGAACTCTTTCCCAGTCAGCTTCCCCCCAGTTGACATGCTCTCTGACAAAGTTTAACTGGGCTCTCCGATGATTTACGGTTAGAGCTGGCCCTCGAGCGGCAATGCGAGGTCTCAAATTATCTTGTCGAAGACGTTGTCGGACGATTTCCAAGCTTACTCGAATCCCATGTGCGTTTTGAAGCTGAGATTGTAACATTCTTGTTGTTACGAATCGTTGTCTTAAAGCGGAAAGCCTTAAAAAACGATCTTGGCCGGGGGTCGTGATACGATGTCTGCCTTGGCCAGCTCTTCTAATGTGTTCACCAGTCTCCCTGTATCGTTCAACCATACGCGATATTGTTGTATGGGACACATTAAATCTCTCACCTATACGGCGATAACTCCAACCTTCTTCGTGCAATACAATGACTTGTGCACATTCATTAGGCGTCAAATTTCTGGCTTCACGTTGCATGTTAACAATTTAACCCGAAGAATATCACAAGACTTAAAAATTCAAATGTAGCAGCTAAAAATCAAACGACTAATGCCCTATTTATCTTACAAGCAATTATAGGAATTCAGAAAAAAACTCAATAACACAACAAACACAGTGAAGATAATTTTAGTATGTCGTTAAAATAAATAATATTTAATGCTCTTCCAAAATTTTATGAAATATTTTACAGTTTGTTCAAAATGGCAAAAAAATTCAGAAAATATTAAGTGGTGCGTTAATTTCTTTCAGTGTAGTATCGAGAGAATAATATCAAAAAAAAGCCAAATGTGAAAATTTAAACCTCAACTACAACAAAATTAGTAAATTTTCTCCAGAAAACTAGCTAATTTAGCAAGTACGTTTTTTCCATTATACAATTTTTATGCATAAAGTTTTCCATGAGTTTCAGTGTTATTGGCCACATTTTTGCTATTACAAGAAAATTATGACTCCTAATAGGCAAAAATTTCCAGTTCGTTTGAAGATTTCCACATTATACGTTGTGTCTGCTCTTTTTCCAGTAAAAACTTCATTTTTCATTGCTTTTATTACATTCTTATGGTTAAATATGGTCAAATAAGTATTATTATCGACCAACTAGTTATTGTTGACAAAATTGCCGCCGTTTTTTTTAATAATTGAGTGTGAGACAGTGAAAATAGCCTAGTTAGTTATATTTGGTCAACTTCGCACTAAATTTCCTATCCAATTTACTTTTTTTATAAAGTTTGGGATCACTTACTGAGCATTAAATTACAAAATACTGACAGATTCCGGTGGAGCTTCAAGCAGACATTTTGAAAAAACGTTTTTATCCGATATCTTGGAAACTTTGCACTTTAGTGCAAAAGTTATTGAAACCAATATTGTAGAGAATAAAATGTCGCACCTTTTGTTTCCCGTAAACTTTTTTTGTAAAACAATTTATGGCCCATTCAATTAACCACTTGTTCTATCTCGACCGATCTCTTAAAATATTGGATAAATAAATAAAATGAAGCTATCCATTTTTTGAGATCAATTTATTCTCTACAACTTTTGTTTGAAACTTTATTTTCTAAGGCTTAAACATTTTGAGATATAGGTAGGACGTTTAATGTAGAAATGTCCACGCTCGGCAGGTGACAAGACAGCTCAAATGTTTTTTCTCTGTGTCAGATAACCGTTCCTTTTATATCCCTAAAAGGAGGGACGAAAAGGTCTGACGTTGGAAAGTATTTATACGGGTCTATAAATTAGTGAACCTCGTCTTCAAGATTTTCACCATGTGAATGAAGAATCCATTGAAACTTTACAGTCTTCTTTGTATTCCTCCGGAGAGGGTAACGAAGATGAAAAGGAAACAACAACTATAACTGGATATTTTTAGACTTGGGAAGGGACAGGAGCAGTGGTGTATAGTGAAATGAGAAACACAAGATGCTCCTTCTCACTAGGAGAACATACCTCTGTATTTCAGGCACAGATTTATGCTATCCTAGAATGTGTCAGAATTAACAAACATAGGATAAACATACTCACTGACAGCCAGGCATCCCTTTCCCTTGCAGCTTCAAACAGCCGCAAGGTAACATCCAGACTGATAGAAGAATGCCAGAAAGAACTAAATAAACTAGCAGACCACATTAAAGTAAGATTAGTGTGGGTGCCGGGTCATAACGGTATTTCGGGAAATGAACAAGCTGATGAACTCGCGAGAAGAGGCCAGCTCTTGGGACCACAAAGAAGATAGTCCGAGGGCAAATACAAAAATGGGTTCAAAGCCAACATAGACTTCAGTGGAGGAACACTCCATTTGGATTTTTGAAGTGGACAAAAACGGAACTGGAAGATATCCAAAGAACAACGCGTACCATGATGACTAAACACAAATGTCACCACCTGACATAATCAATTATTACGACAGCACTACCGAGAAATGAGGGAGGGAGAGCTCTAACGGGCATAGTTAATTTACATCACAATTCTTCATTGGGTAAGCTCATTGCTGCAATTTTAAATACTTGTCACACTGTCCGTAACATTTTAAATTTGTAGCTGATGTGCCTAATCCCATTTAAGTTTACACATTACTAGCAAGGGTTGAGAGAGTGAATAATAATAAATAACTCGTTTTTCCGATATTGAAAAACTTTTTTTAGGAAAAAAATGTAAAAAGCTTTTGTGGGAAAAGTTCCTTTGAGCAAACACTCCGATGAGCAGTTTTCGAGCTGTAGAGTAGGAAAGGTGAATGTTAATACCGGAAATTTGCTTCTTATTATTCATATTGTCACTTTGAATTGTCAAATTCACAAAACTGACATTTACATAAAAACTTCAACTTTTTAGAATCGCTGAAATCTAAATACATATCCTTTTTTCTCCCGTCAAAATTGCATAAGTCTGTCTTATTAATCTTACGGATTTTATGTGGAAGTTATTATTGAAGGCAATAGAAAAAAAAAACTGTGAGTATGTCTTTGTTGAGTCATATGACCCGCATGATAAGACTGCATTTGACTATAATACCAAATTTTCTCTAAATTGTAATTTTTTTATTTTATATTCAAAATTATTTACAATAATTGCGACAAAGTTATTAAATTGTTAATTTTATGAACATTTTGTATTTGGGATAAATTTCAATTCATAGTTACTATGAAATCATAATCAAGGAACGTCTTAAATAATACTGCTGGACAAGTTCAATAATTAGTGGAATCATATAATCGGAGTTTAACTTATAATGAGGAGCAGAAACAATACTTACTGCAACTTGTAGCAATGCATAGAAAGCAATTTCTGAAAGCTAATAAGCAAACAATAAACTCAGAAATGAAAGAAAAATAATTTAATCTCAGTAATTCTAATGATTTATGTATTAAAGTTTATATTGATTTACTGAATACATAATATAGTCTATAAATGACAATTTTTTATAACTTTAAATTGTGAATAATATAAAATTTAAAATTCCAGCTCTACAGCTCAAAAATTGTTGATTACAGAGCGTTTGCTCAAAGGAACTTTTTTGTAGAAAATTTATTTCCCTACAAAAGCTGTCTACTCATTTTTTCTAAAAAAAAATTTTAATACCGTATATCTAATGCATTCAAATGTTAAGTAGCATGAATAAAATTTTGTTCCAATAGCTTCCATTTCATAGTTTGCTTCATAAAGTATTGGAATGCAATAATCATTTAGATGTTAATAGGATTTACAGAGTTATACTCAAACTTGACAAAATATTTTACAATTCAATAGTAGGTAACTGTTTAGTGGGTAGAAAACTATTTTTTTTTATAGTAAGTACTTATAAACAACAAGTTTTTTTTCATAAACTTGAAAATGTGGCATTTTCAATAGTACCTACCTAAAGTTACTATCAAATTATTGTAAAATATTCAGTCAATGTTGAGTACAACTCTGTAATATCCGTTAAACAACTATAAACATCACGAATCATAATTATTTATTGGCAAACATACTATTAACTGAAAAAAAAACAAGCCACAAATAACTTCATACTCGAATATTGCAACTAGAACAGCCACTATCAATTTAAAAAGTATCATTTATTAGGTAACTTGACGTCCACCCCTTTGATGTTGATGAATTGTAAAAAGTTGCGTGTAAAAAAAAGTACGTCGCCGAAAAAAATGTCACATTGAAATTAGTCAAGAATAAAATCTCAATTTTAGTGAATAATATACAATATTTCTATAATTGACCAAAAATTTACTCAATAACGCTTCACTTAACACAAGAAAACGCCACTGTTCAATGTGAGGTTACATCAATTGGTAGACATCTTGTTTTTTGCAGTTCTCTCCTCAGAAGTGCCGGAAAATCAAATTTCAGATATTCTTTTGAATATGAATATAATGTATAAAAAGAAACCTTTATTCACATACAGAATGGAAAGCAATACGTAACCCTAGGGCACAACCCTTAGGATTCTGCTGGATACCTACCTGTGAATATCCTAAAACTCCTTTAGAAAGTAGGACTAGAAGAGCTACTGATTTCTAAGACTTACCTCAGGAACTCAGTCTCCCCAATTTACATATGAAAAGGAGATAGAAAAGATTATAAATAATTAACTTGTGAATAGAGTTTTATATTGATGTGACCAAAAGACTTTCGTTTATGTTGCAATCTAAATTCGATTTTACATCACAAGTTGAGTATTTTTCATTCAGTACTACACTATAAACTTAAAAACTATTCTTAAATATGACTACTTCATCTAATAACTAAAATTTAGAAATATAATTCCTGTCGCCATGTGATCTTATCTTATTCTTACCTTCGTTAGCATTTCCTATTGTAGGAACAACCAAGAATGCATTACTCTGCAATTCCATCAACTGGTCATTAACTACGTCCTGTAATTGAGTCATTTCCGAGCGTATCTCGTTGATTTGAGCATCCCTTAAAGATAACACTGCAATGAATTTTTCTCTCTCTAACGCACACACTTTCATTTGATGTTTTAGATTGTTGCAATCTTGATCGAGGGCATTCTTTTGACTTTTTAATTCCGTAATTTGTGACTTGAGATCGTTGAATGAATGTTGAGAAACGTTTTCTAATTTTGTGGCGATTGTTTTTAGTTGAGTTTCGAGCTTGCGCTTTTCGTCTTCGAGAGATTTTATGCGAGGAGTCAAGATTTCGTTCTAAATCAAATGAATTACAGTGAGGATACACGAACATATAAGAATTACTGATATGAATAAATATTTAGGAATGTTTAATGTCTGGAAGATTAATAAATTTTCTTTACTTACATTGTCAAGTTCCAAGTCAAAAATTTTTCTTTTTAAATCCTTATTGGTTTGTCTTGCTTCATCTAACTCTCTTTCTAATTTTTGTTTCTCATTTTTCAATTCCATACAAAATTTTTCCATATGTTTACAGCTATTCTCTAGTTTCTGCGTCCCTTCTTCCATCATTTGTTGTAATTTATCGTTATCTTCTAGACATTTTAATGGATGAGTTTGAACACCACAATCAACAGTAGATGTACAAAGTTTTTCCTATAATAGTAGATTATATCTCAAGTCAATAAGTAACATTACAATAGGGTAATGATGACTGTTGTATACTCATCTTTATTGAAAACTTATTCACTAATTAGAGATTTGTCAATAACACTGAAAATAGTATAACATAGTATAAAATAAAAAACTGTATTGGTCATGAGTTATCATCATCTTTGGAAGAGTTCAATACAAATATTTGGAATTTCTGTTGCTATTCAAGGAAGAAGATGCTTCATTACTATTTATCTGTTTAGCAAATGCATCCGATGTAGTTGTCTTGTTTCTCATATACTGATCAATATAACCCTAAGCTATTTGTGTTTCTGTTATAAAGCTAGATGTTGTTGTTGCAGCAACAATTTTTGGAGGTGTACAAGTAAAATAATTTTCATTTTCATCCATTCCAATACAAATCCTACACATTTATTTATATAAATAACAATAAAGCAAATGAAATCATGTCATCAAAACTTTAAAAAGAAGTATATTATATGATGTTGAAAGCTTATTAACTGCCTTCCACTCAGTAAACAACACATTAAAGTCTAGAAAAATAATAAAAGCTTCAATAGCAAAATATAAAGAAACCAAAACAAGAGAAAGGCTTTCAAGTAGTTTTACAAAATATTCAGAAGAGAGTCATTAGTATAGGCAAAGTATAGGCAAACTAAATATATGAATTAACATTCATTTTATTTCTGTGAGAATGATATTAATTTCGAGATTAATTTAAGCAATTTATAAACTATTCTTTATAGTAATGTTATTGCTAAATTTATCTAGTCAAACAAAATTATAACTTTGGGGTACCTAAAAATGTATCAATCAATATCCACTTACACTGATGGCAAATACAGTGTCATATATTGCAGAAAAGACTAGAAGAACAACAGATAACTTATTAATACCTAATATTTTGAAGGCAAAGTATGAAAAGAAATCCTATAAATTCATGAATTTGGGGGAATAAATATTAAACCCTCGATTAAATGATTCTCAGAAACATATTGTTAGTATATTTTATCTTAATAAGTGCAGTTGTAGAAACCACACATCAGTGTTATAATTTTGTTGTAAGAATTGAATTCATATGTAATAAGAATTTTTCAAAATTCTCAACTATTTTACTGTTTCTTCAATACATATTACGTTAAAATCGAGTTTAAAATACTTTACCGGTCTCTGGAAATTCGTTTTAGAATTACTTTTTCTTGGCATTCCATCAATAGCTTGTTGTAAATGTACAGTAGAAGCAACTTCTGGGGGTACCCTTTTCAAAGCATATTGCATATCTGCAACCATTTGCTGAATAGTAATATCCTCTAGAACAACATAAGGGTTATTTTTCAAATGCCTTTTAAGCACCAATAATTGAATATTTCCAGTAGAAAGTGCAGTAACAAGGGCAGTTGTTTTATAAACCTCTGACTAAAGGAATTTTTCCATTAAATGCTTTGAATAAAGCATACTAAAGTTGAATTGACAAAAATACGACTACTTATGAATAGTCTTTTCATAGTTATACTAATATCTTGACTCATATTAACTATAGATTTCATTCAAAATATATAGACAGTATATTCATTATGTAGGCTATTTCTTCATACCTACAGCATGATATATCAGCAATAGTATACCAAAAATACTAATTTACCTGGCAAAACACTTTGAAGCTGAAATTGTAATTCCTTAGCAAGAAAATGTAGAGTACGTAGAGGGTCAAAATTACCAAACATAGATATTTTATCTCCACTTTTCTGTTGTTTTAATAACTGTCCCCACGGCTCTCTATCCACTGTAGAAGATCGTGATCTTTGTCTTTGATTATTCATTGATTCAACTAAAGCTGAATCGTCAGTGTTTTGTGATGGACTTCTTTGCTTAACTGGTGAGTGAAAATTTTGTTGTTTGACGTTAGGTCGAGATTTTATCAATTGATTTTGACTGTGTGGAAAAATACTTTTAATTGTTTTTTCTCTACCTCTTGTTAGATTTGATATTGCAGATGCGGTTTGTTTTTCACGATTTAGGAATCTGGCAATATATTTTTCGCAAACTGCACCTTGTAAATTATTTGAACCCTTTTGTGAGCGTTGTGTCATAATTAATACACACACATAAAATGTAATTTTAAACCGAACATCAAGAAATTTTGTAAAAATATTTCACAAATGACAATTTAGGTTAGAAATGTTGTTTTATTATTTTCAAACTGTCAGTTAACTTTTCAAAGCCCGCCAAGTGCCAGAGAGGTGCTATGGTGTGAAGTCAGGAGCATATGTATTGATATATATCTATGGTTTATCATCGTCCAAGTTTTTGGTACAAAGATTCAAGAGACCCAGTATAGAATATATAGAAAATTGTTGGAAATATTCTGTATCTATATAAAATACGGTTGAAGTTTTATAATAGAAAATTGATTTTTATTTTCACCCATATGTTTTCACATTGACCGAGTTTGTATAACGGTTTTTATTCTCCACACCATAACCGTTAAATAACAGTTCAAAATAACTATACGTCTCTAGTAAAGGGCAATTTAAGGAAGACATTCTCCCTGGCTGGCCCACATTTCTGTTCCCGAAATAGTTCAGAAGGAGATAGTTACAGAACAAGTTTTTGTAGTATTTTTTTTAGCTTGGCCGAATTTCCCGAGCGTTGGAGAAGAACTTGTCTGAACTAAAACAAATATTGGAAGCCAGACGTGATCTAAGAGATAACAAATAGTGTTTTCAGGATGCCGTTATTTTGTTCTAGATTTTGTTAGTTGGTCGTTCTTATTTGTCGATTTCTTTTGCTTCTTACGTAAAATAGTATTTATAATTTAATTTTTTTCAGAAGACGAGTAAAATTAGTTTACGCACACACTGACTATAGTATAGAGCCGTTCCTCTAAACTTGATGGAGGGGACATTATTTATTTACAACAAATTTGGCGGAAAATTCTTAACGCCACGATTTTTGAAGTTTTTCACCATCTGTCACTTGATTACTTTGAAGTTTTACGTTAATTTGTTAATTAAACGTCAGTGTATCTCAAAGTTTCATGTTAGGTATCTTTTCCTATTTTTTGGTTTATTCGGTAGATTAAAAACATATGCAGGAAACGCTCAAGCAGCCCTAAGCTGACAGCTGGCCTTATTCTTGCTCGTGCATTCGACTGTTTTGTGCTGCTAAAGCTTATTTTCTGCTCATTTGACACAATATACTATATAATGATCAACACGTTGGTCGGTTATAACACAAGATATTAGTGCACATGAAACGGTATATGTGAGGACCAAGGTGTCTCGCAAGCTTTTTATGTCGATTGGAAAATTCAATGTGACCCTTGCTTATAATATAAACAAGGCTGTGACGTACATACCCTAAAAGAGAAGTTAGCTACATCAGGGTTGACATGGGATCACAATTCTGTCGTCTTCTGTTTTAAAATCGTGATGAAGCATAGTATCTTTAGATTAGGGAAGTATGGACGTATCTGTAGTGAAAGATGCAAACATTTAGGAATTCTTAATTTCCAGTTTCCTCCTGAAATATTTCGTTTAAAGAATGCTTAAATTAATTTTTGCCAAAAAGTACTATAATATATTTGAATAAAATACCAAAAACCGGATATCGGCTTAACACTCCATTAGTACAGCTTTCTACATCTCACTGGAGCTGCCTTTTTCTAAGATTACAAAATCACTCAATTATACCTACTTGAAATACAGTGTTACTATATCTCTGGATTAAACATTTTTACGATTAGAACTGCTCGTGACCATCAAGATGTTTCATTTATATCTGAAAATATCACGTATGTTTCCATATCGGGTTTGGATTTAACCCATGTCTTATTGATGTCAATAGATGCTGACCTACTTATTGATTTCAAGACAAATATGTGTCGTGATTATACTGTATAGTGGACTGTATTTGGATAAATAGGTACATCAAAATAATACAAAGGCTGTTTGTTTTGTTAATTGAATATTATAACTATGACCATCCCACCAATGAGTTGGTGGGTATATATTGTATTATTGAAAAGTTGAAACCAACTAGGTAAGAATTATTATAAGACTGAACCCATTGGGTGATTTTTTCTTGGTGAATCAGTGATTTACGACTTGCGAGACCGTATCAGAATTATGGGCTGCATTTCTGTGGTTTCAAACCGTACATATAACCACAAAAATATATCGATCCTGTGTTTATTCCAGTAGTCTACGGTTTATTCGTTTATTGTTTATGCTGGAGGTGGAATAGTATATTAAAGTATAAGTGGATATTGAGGTCTTTAAAACACGTGCGATTTTTCGAGCACGACGGCTAAGTCGGAGTGCTCGAAATAGAGCAAGTGTTTTAAAGACCAGTTATCCACGAATACTTTACGCTACTTTTTTTAATTGTGCACTTTGAAATTATCAATACTGGTCTATTACTACTACAACAACAAGAAATGGATATCATAGATGGACATGAGAACTAAATATCAAATCACATATCAAATGATTGACTTCGTGATGTATATGATGTATACCTTGCGTTGTCATGGAAATGAGAAAAACATAAACTAATTTGTATTTTGATGGAAGTTCAACCTTATTGAGTTCTGTGAATGTCAATAGTATTAATTTAAATACCATTTCCTAAGATTTGAAAAATCGAAATATTAATATTTCAAGCAATACCAACGGCATTTTCCATTTTAATTTATAAATTTGACATTGTTAAACATTGTTCGAATAAAACTTTTGACGTTACAAACTACTCCAGTCAGATCAATGATGAAAAAATTGTCGTTTGGACATTATTTAGATAGATTTAGACTTCGTTTCTCGAGTTGTTGATGTTGCCACGGTAACTTTAAAACACGCGCGTGTTTTAAAGTTCGATTTAAACACGCTCAGGCAAAATGGTTCACCAATAAAAAAAATTATTTAAAAAATGGACTCAAATCTCCTTGTGAATGGACGAGAAAACCTACATCCTATAACGATACCAAAGTATACCTGGTACATGCAAGAAAAAATCGCTTAATATGTTGAAACGATGTTAACATAATATTATAGACAAGCACTTCCTATATCACTGTTTCACTGTTTTCCAATCGCACACTTTGCTAATGTACCTAGGTTAGGTTCCATACCTAGGTTAGGTTTCATATACCTAGGTTTCATATACCTAGGTTAGGTTTCATATACTAATTTAAAAATACTTTTCGCGAATAATAAACATTACCAAGACCATGTATGTATGTATGTGTGATTTTTGGGGTGACATTCACTGAGACCTAAAAGGTCTATTGTGCCCCCTTACTTCTACTCAGTTTCTGAGGAGAGTCTCAGAAACTAGTAGTTCCTTTAGTCCTATTTCCCGGAGGAATTTTAGGATGTCTGCAGGCTTCAACTTAGGCAAATGTTCCTCTTCTATCCAGTAATCTCCCAGGTGCTATGCTCTAGGATTCTGGAGTGCTGTGCAGTTGGAAAGTATGTGGATGGAGGTTTCTTCTTCCATTCCACAAAATCTGCATTCTTCTTCCTCCACTATTTTGAGCTTTTTCAGGTGCCCATTCAGGCGACAATGTCCCGTTAGGATCCCTGTCAAAACTCTTAGCGCAGTTTTACTTTGACTTATGCATTCTTTTGATCTCAACAGGTTGTAGTCACCCAGAAGAGTCTTTGATTGTATAAGCCCTACTAGATCTTTCCAATGGTCAGATCTTCTCTTTTTCTCGGCATTACTTATTTCTTCCAATATTACATTGGAGCTGATTCCGCAAAAGGGTTCGGGCCCCCAGAAAGGTATTTCAGTCCCTCTCTTTGCTAGTTCATCTGCTATTTCAAGACCATAAAGAAGCTTGTTAAATACCATTGGAACTTGAGTAACGTCGTTGTGGTCGTACCAGCATGAGTATTACGACCAAGGTAGTATAAATGATACTGATGGACTTAATTGGTTTATATTTATGAAAGAATTCAGTTGTATAACTACATACACTAACATAATCATGATTGACAGATTAACAGAACTATCACTTACTATTTAGACTCCATTTCACCGTTGATTGGAACATTTTCCAACGGCTTGACCATGGGTTTCACGTAGGAAGAACCCACTTGAAGTTGCAGTCGTATGCGCGAACTTGTTGTCAAAACCAGCGCCATATTGTGAAATTGACATTCGAATTCAAATAAGTAGCGTAACGTTTTCACATTTTGTAGGTTAATACAAAATTAGAATATTAAAAATGTGTTTATCAAATGTATAGTTTAAATAAAACATATTCAGGGATTCTTTGAAGCCATTCGACATATTTTCATTTACAATTGACACTGCTATATGAAAATACCTGGTATCGTTAAGATATTTATACTTCAAATTAACGATTGGGGTTGTTCGTTTGTAACGCCAATGCCAAGAAACGGTTCTTTTGAGGCGACGTAGATAAACAATACGGATCTTGATTTCTGAGCAAGATAGTTGACAAACTTTCAAGTGGCTTCTTCTTGTATGAAACGAGGTCTACTAATACTTAACACCGTATCACTAGTTACTACAATAATCGGCGATTGAATCCATGGAATAATAAAGTAACATTTTTCGATATTGTCAATTTTAAAGGTACATTACACTTGAGTAAAGCTCATACTTTTTGACAAACCTCGTATACAACTGAAAATTTCGATTTTCAATGACTGTATTATAGGTTTTGGATAATAAAGAACTTTTTATGAAGAATCACTTTTTTTCTTGAAATTGATAATAAAAAAGGTTTCCATATGATTCCAACTTAGGGGGACATATTGTATCTGAACGAAAGCATTAGTTGCCGTTCAAAATAAAAGGAAAAGAAGTTGTCTTCAATTGCAGGTTGCAGCATATGAAACAATAAACTTACTGTTATGTCCACTAGCAGTATGAACCATTAAATATAATGAACATTTATAGTTTCTGCACATATATTGCAGCAGCTTTTGTTTATTGCAATCTATATTCCGAATCGCAAAACAAATTTACGTAATTTTAAATAACGACTTTGCATGTATTAACGAAATAGACTATAGAGTTAGATCGTGAGTTATTTTACTGTTTTGATATTAGTAAATAGGCAGCACTGATTCTGGACCATGACGGAGACGCTTACATGGGAATCTCCATAAGGAAATGGCGGGAAAATCTGAGGTTTGAAAACTTCAAAATTTACGCTAAATGTGGTGGGGGTAAATCTACGAATGCGCTACGTGTCACGTGCTATGTCAAACGTCACGTCAAATGTCACGTTGTCACGTCAAATGTAACGTTGTCACGTCAAACATCACGTTGTCCCGGCAACCGCGCATTCCCGCCATTTCCTTATGGAGATTACCATGTTAGCGCCTCCGCCGTGGTCCAGAATCGGTGCTGCCTATTTACTGATATATTTTTTACCATTTTTAAGAGTCCTTTGCTTGAGGATTTTTGTTTATCTACATGGTCGTGACAAAAAAGTTCCCTTTTCGCGTGTAAAACATTAACTTGATTCTGGTGGGCATCTACAGGCTAGCTCAGGCTATATATTTTAATCCCGGGGATCTAGCTGGGCATTTTAAGAAACTACTAACCAATCCATTAAGATGCCAACGGAGTTCATGTCTGGGAAACAGGATTTAGAACTCTCGGAGTAGGAATAGCTCACGAGTACCTTAGGAACACCTCAACTCAGTCAGAATTTTTATTGCATTCAATTAATTGAATTAAATAAAATCTAATTATAATATTGAAATAATTCAATATTTCTGCATCTAATAGATATCTAATATCTAATAGATATGCTGCTAAAATATAAATGTAGGGAATACACAAAAGATCTTATGAGAGAGTGTGGTAGGGTCAACCAGTCGACCCGCTTGTAATATGTATCTAATGGTAGGAATCTGATTATATTTTGGGATAAAATTCCTACTGAAAGGAAACAATAGGTACAATTCATTCAAGATCTGTAAAAAACTAACACAGATTTTGCAGCAATGAACAATATTCAGCAAGGGAGATGAAGAACGGACACTATTATAGCCTCTACACTCGTCTTTTCAATAAAATGACATGGAAATATCCGGTGATAAATAATTTAAACCTCTCTCTACGTTTATTTTATAATATTATATAATATTTAGTTTTCCAAACTACCTATAATTAAATTTTTTCACCTAGGAAAAAAATTGATATATAACCATGAATTGTGGATAATTCTTTTCAACTGTAATAAACATCGCTACAATTCAACAAAATTCAATTGCAACCAAACAAAAATCGATCGGATATGCCAACTAATATGAATTATTTGAACATAGCGGAATAATATATTTTGATGGTATATTTATCATGTTTTCTTTATTCATTTAAATTCAATCAACTTATCAAATTGTTCAATGTAGTTTTCATGCTTTTATCCACAAATTTTGAATGATTTGCCTTAAAATCTACAATTAAATCAATCAAAACATTTTGACGTTCAGTTATTAAATGAATGTTATCATGTATAGGTATAGTCCAGTAAATGAAGGAGAAAAAAAGGCAAAGTTAACATTATTGACGCCCTGTTCTCATCTTCCGGTTGGAAGTTGCATTTGGTACGTCATTAAACATGAGACAAAGTTCTGCATGAAAACGCGTACGAGGACAGAGAAAATGGCCCCAAAAGACCAGGAAAATCGGTTTCAGCCAATATCTCCTAAAATATGGCAGTTAGAGATTTTCGGTTCAGATAAAAATTAAAGTTCAGGTCATTTTCTACAAAAATAGTACTTATAATTTTTTTCGCAACATTAATATTTTCTGCAAAAAAATCGGGTTAAAATACCGGAAATTTTGAGACTTGTGAAATATGCAAGTTTTGTACAAAATTTGAGCTGGGGGGTGTTGGAAATCCATAACTATCAATGTTTTGGATTGTGGAAACCAATTGTAGATGGCACCACCTCATTTTACAGATTGGCAAAATCCTCGGTGCCATAAAAAATAAGAAACCCTGTAGCCAGACACTTTTGATGGATATTTATGTTCCCGAGACTGATTGAGGTTTTTGGAATAACGAGTTATAAACGTTCTCCATGTTTCATTTATTATAAAAAAATATATTTTTATTTATTTATTTTTTTATTTATCAACGGGAGAACCCAATATAATGATACATGAATAATACATTATAGACTAAAATATTACATAGAAAATTTTTAACAAAAGTACAAGAGATTCGCGGGTTAATTGTCCGTGAATTGATGAAAAAAGTATATAATTGCAATTATGACATAAATCTGTTCGTCACCAGTCATCATCTGATTCTTGGTCAAGAACTTCTTCTGGGTCTAGAGGCTCCTCTAGCTCTACCTCGTCAACAACTTCTTCTGAGTCTACAGTTTCCTCTAATTCTACCTCTTGGGATAACATATTATCGCTGTCTTTATAATTCGAGCACTGGCGTGACTCACACGAACCACAAATAGATGAGCAGACGACACGAGCGCCACGTAGAGCACACGCGCGGCGAACGACGGAGGAACGAAAGTAATAAATTATAGCGTATACATTTAGATATACCGGTTTTTCCCCGGGGTATCAAAGTTATGACTTATATACATCGATGGAAAGGTGGGAATTTCCCCATTACACTAGTTAAGGTGTTAAAATGTTAGAAATAAAAAGCAGGGAGAAAAAAACCACCAAAAAAGTGCGTATTTCCCTTGAGCACGCGTTTTCTAATTTTATTGAAAAATGGACGACTTCGTCAAAAAAAGTAATTGCACAATCGGAAGGTGGACATTCTTAGCTTTCAAATGATGTATCATAGAGACCAATCGGATCATGTATAAATTTTTAATTGATGGTTGTTCACAAAATTTCCCCGCGATCCAAAAACAGCAAAAATTTGGGATTCAATAAACAACGATTAAATGAAAATTAAAAAAAATTAGGGTATACAAATTCCAGGGATGACAAAGGACCTTATGAGGACCCATAATCAAGAAAATTTTGAGTAAATTAGTGCAATACAAAAAAAATAGGAACAAATTCCTGGCGAGGTCAAAATTGCCCGGGAGCAGAAAGCTTGACCGGTGTTCCGATATGGCCAAAAAAGTCAAGCGTGACTCAATTCACAGGGTATGATAGCAGCAGAATTCCTCTCTCACATGAATTTTGAATCATGAGAAAATATGCATTTTTCACAAAGTTATTGAATAATTTGTCCCCCCGCTGATGTGTAAATACTGCTCTCCGACATACAGCACAGAAGCTCATTATTCGAGGTGCGCTTGGTGCCGTTTTTCTCGAAACCGGTCAAATTTTCGAGAAAAATTATAAGGACCATTTTTGTAGAAAATTAACTGAACTTTAATTTTTATTTGAACCAAAAATCTCTAACTGCCATATTTTAGGAGATATTGACTGAAAACCTATTTTTCTGGTCTTTTGGGGCCATTTTCTCCGCCCTCGCACGCGTTTTCATTCAGAACTTTGTCTCATGTTTAATGAGGTACCAAATGCAACTTCCAACCGGAAGATGAAAATAGGGCGTGATTAATGTTAACTTTTTTCCTTCATTTACTGGAATAGTAATGTGCCCCAATTTATATCCAAACGCTCACTATTTTTGACAGCTTTAGGTGTCGTCTGTGGAATATTATTTAATTATGTTTATTTAATTACTTTGTGGAAATATCTATTATTGTGAAAATTTGGTTTTTACTAGGAATGACATAGCAATAATCTCTAGAGCACCGTTTGGGTTTGGAATACCTGGAGATCCTCGTATAAATCTGGGGAGATCATTCCCAAATTTTATTCTTCCTTGATTAATGAATGGTAATGTCGTTTCACAGCCACAGAAAGCTTACAGGAAAAGTATGTGATGTGCCGCTGTTTTATTAATTATACTTTTTAATAAATATATTTTTCTCTACATTGTTCTTTTTCCTGGTGTAAGAATATAAGTATATGCTTGAACACGTAGATAGACAATGTTGACGAAATAGAATGTTTGTTATATACCTAGATAATAAATGGAAGAAAGGATCGCTGGCCATCACGTTTGGCGCTTGCAGTACAAATCTTCACTCCATTGTAAGTAATTTATATCCAAACATTATGTTGCTAATGGCTTATTATTGTCAATTTCTAAAACCCGTTTGCAGAAACCGATTGGGTTGAAACTATGCAACTGAAAACAAAAGTTTGTCAGAAGCCAAGTGAATTCATTTTAACCCATACATAAGTTTCTAACTACATATATTAGCTACGTTAACAACCCTCGAAAGTCAGCGCTAGCAGCGAGCAAAAACATGTGTAGTTGACTTGATGTGCAAGTTAAACAGATAGACGGATGGTTTCTGGTACAAAGAATGTTTCTATATTGTTTTAGGACAGAGTTTCGACACTGCTCTAAACGAAGAACTGCTAATATTATATAACAACGTATATTGTTCTGGCAGTTTGCTAATTGTATGAATACCTCGTTAACCGTAAAAGTTTTACTTTGGAGGGTAATATTTCAGTAATATATTTTCTATTAATAGCTATAACGTTGAGAAGGTTATAAAAAAATGTAAGTGTTGAGTTAAACAGACTAGATTAATATCCTATGATACTGACTGCTCCCTTCGATTTTATAATAGACATTGGACCTAAAAAATTTATTATGACCACACTGTCGAAACTTCGTGTATTTATTTAAACTTAGCAAGGTTTGGTAGTAGGCCGTTTTTATCTCTTAATTGAGTTTAAGAAATCGTGTAATTTTGTTATTTTGAACAGTTAACATTTATTAGCATAATAATGAGCAAAAATCTATTGATCACCTTTGTTTATTCATTTATTTCATAGTGCATTTCAATTGTACCTAAATTTAATTTACATTTTGTTATGAGGGTCGTTTTTTATACATATTTTCAATAAAACAAAAAACACAGATACAAAATTTCAGGATCTTTATCGATTAGTACAAGGTAGTGGTTATACCAACAAAACAGTTCTATATTTTTTTGGAACTTTAGTTCTTTACGCCAGGTTATGTTTGAGCGACCAGGGGTCGCGACGCAAAAGATCTGACCGTTACGCGTTACGTTACGCTACGTTACGTTACATTGCTTCGTTATGTGTCTTACTTTTGCGTGCTTGTGCCTCCTTAGTCTCTCTCTCGTTTACGAAGCAGCGATTCATAATAATAAATATGCTCCTGCCCGGATTTGAACCCGGGCCGCCCGCGTGCAATGCGAGCATTCTAACCACTGAACCACCGATGCTATATTGAAATTCTATGCAAAGCTGGTATTCGCAGTGCTAGTGATCTACTTGAATTTGTTCGGATAAATTTTTACTATTATTTCCATAATTTTTTTTGCGCGATTAAGGGTGTAGCTACTTTTCGAAATACAGGGTGTTGAAATTTTGAAAACTTGAATGTTTAAATTCGATAACTTTAAAATGGATGGATAAATTGATTTGACATTTGGCAGGTAGTTTTTAAATGTAAAAGGGCATATTTTGAAAGAAATTGTAGTTTGTGCAACTAGTGTGGATATGATGGCCATATCGCACGAGGACGAAGATGGAGCACGACGCCGTAGGCGGAGTGCTCAATCGTTCAAGTGCGATATGGACAATCCACACGAGTCGAGCAGCATATTTTTTCTACGACCCACTTAGGAAAAAATCTAGAAAATAAAAATTTTTATAAACTGTAATATAACTTCAAATTAAAAATTTAACAATTCAATTTTATGTTTCCACTAATTTTGTGGTAAACGAATGTCCAATTTGTATAATGCAACGGTTTCCTTTTTTAAATATACGATGCTGTTATAAGAAGATATAGCCAGTCGGATTCCCTCATGGAGGGTACCGTACTATTATCTATAATAATGAATATTCTGCTAAAATATTTCAAACGTCTACCTGTTGTCGTTATTAATATCAAGCAGAATGATTATTTAAAAATAAAATTAACAATAAAAAAAATTCCACGCGGGGAATCGAACCCGGGTCTACCGCGTGAGAGTCTGGTGTGCTTACTACTCAACCACCAAAGAATATTGTTTATCTATAACGTCAGATGTATTACATAACTTTTGCTTAAAAGGAACTAGAGTTCCTACCGTGTGTCTCGCGACACGTTCTACCTTTTTAATTAAAGTTGGGTTGGTTTTAAGTGAAAAATGGTCTGCTTTTTGTTGGGGAGAAATTGAAATGTCGAATTTGCGGTGTAGACAATGCAAATAATTATTGCATACGAATACATATTTGAATTGTGTGCGACTTTTTCATTCGAATTAAATCTCATACGAAAAATTTCGATTGATCTGGAAAATACGGCACCAGTCCCCAATCTCGAGCTAGGACGAGTTTCGGATTAATTTTCACGCATGCTCAAATCATTTGCAAAGAAGGATGGTGGAAGGAAAGATCCTTAAGGTACATATATTATTAATAGCAAAAAATTGAACAGAATGACCAAAAAGCAGAGTATTCAGGATAGACAACAGTGATGGGTTATCTTGATACACAAACCAAGCCAAAGAAAAGTCAATTGTCAAATTAGTTAGGTTAGTTCAGTTCTATAGACCAAGATTGATGTTTGGATTTTTCAAAGTAGCCAATTTCAAACGGTCTTAGGACTCAATAAAGTACGCAATTAGTTCTGCGCAATTCCAAATTGGTTTATGGACTGTCCAGGAACAAAATCCCGAATAAAGCTACTGCGACATACGATTTACACAAGTACGACAAGGAAAATAGTCAGATTGACTATCCTCACTATCGGAGTAGGTTCTATTCACAGGAATTGGACGATTTTCAAATATCACAATAAACAAATTAACTATTGCATCAGCCGAATGACCTCCAAAATAACATTTTATAATTTGCACTTTTTCGCAGGTTGAATATGTTATCGAAGGCATTGTAAATGTTTTATTTTCAAATACAATGGCATGCGCTACCAACGTGATCAACGTTTGTAGCGGAAAGATGAAGGAATAAAAAATTAGAAGTGAATTCTCTCTGTAAAGGACACTGTTGCCGGATGAAAGTGTTAATAGTGCATAAACTCGAAAAAAGTTAACGATAACGAGACAAAAATGTCATTTGTACACATTAATCTGCGGTTCTGGCAACAGCGGTTAAAATAGGAGGGCACTGAACACTGGATGCAGACTGCACAATTATTTTTCTCCCTCTTTCAAGTAGTTTTTCTCATATCTTCCTTTACGTAAATGGTTTAAATGGTATGTCGTGATAAGACTTTCCGCAGCCTGTATAAGGAAAGTACACATGGTAATGTTTAAGTTGGATAAAAATGCTGAAATTGAACTAACCAATAAATGTCAGATCAACTTGTAAAACACAAGTAAATTATTATAACGTCCTAATACAACATGTGATACATTTAAAAAAAGGAGAATAATACCCTGTGTCTATTATTTCATAAAATTTAAAAAGGACGTATTAGAATAAAAAAGTGCTCTATTATATTCTTAAGTTACAAAGTATTAATAATATTTTTGAATGAATACGAACAACTGAAACGTAATGGATTTCCAATAATATTACCTTCTTCTATACTTTCCCAATTCTCTTTCAAACTTTTATTTGAAAGTAAAAAAGTGCGTACCATGAAAACATAATCTCAATACCCGCGCCGAAAATTGTATATATCTTTTTTCTCCTGTTTCAATAGAAGCACACAGTTCCGATAGAGCAATTTAACTTTCAACAAGCAGACGAAAACTTTTATATAAGTTTCGTAGGCATATTTTTATATTGATATTCTCGTATCGAAGGAAATAATTCAAATAACCTCCAGTCTGTTTGATGTGTCCCATTTCAGATTCAGGGGATGTTTAGTTGTTCAATTCATTAAGCACATTTGTAATTATAATTGATTCATTACAAGTATAAGTACAATAATTTTTTCAGGATCCTATATTTAGGACATTGAAACATTTTTATTAAAATAATTCTATAGGTGATTCCAACAACCATTAGCTTAGTAATATGTGCTTAAGGATTGGAAAGATTTCTTATTACCGGGTAAAACTCCAGTGAGATGATTCATTCATTCATTCATGAGCGATTTCAATATTTTTGCTGGATGGATCATTTGCTCACCATCTATTTTTATTTCGATGGTTTTGATGTGTATACAACCTTCAGATATTATTTATTTATCCAGATACATTTTTTCGTTGTACTTTTCATTTGTTTCTACCGTATACATCGTGTCGAAGAATCTATGAAGCCCCGAATTAGATGGAAAGGGGATGGTGCGAAGTAATATCGAAGTTTGTTTTACGGAATCCGTACAAGTAGACGGGATTCGATACTTTCACGGAAGTTTTAATGTAAGTTCTACTTGTACGTTGTTTGAAGCGAATGTTTGTGTTACTTATCCTGTTTGTACTCTACAAAGGCGCTCGAGAATGGGTGTTGTGTTTGTGTTGATGTATACCTCGTCTTTCGCAGAGCGGAAGTTTCTGTATTGACATAACTCCAATATCCGTCCTTCACAAATGAGAAGACGATACATCAATCGAGGTTCAATTGTTATGTATATTGAGTTCACGATAATAATACTACTATAGGATTTTTACGATAAAAAGGGATGATGTAATTTTTTGTTACTTTCCTGCTTATCAGAATAAATATTAATTTACTATAGTCTGTACAGAAAGTACGAGGAGTAATAAATCATTCATTTAAGTAGATTTCATAGACGTACCAAAATATATTTTAAGAGGGTATACCGTAAGGTACATTTTGTATTGAACGAATGAGTTGCAACTATGCTAAAGAATATACGATTTAGGTCAGAGGTAACGGGATGTACTAATTTTAATAAAAAAAAGTGATAGAGGTACATACATTTTAGTAAGTTTGATAAAGAAAGGCAACACAGTTTATTCATAATAGAAAACAAACCAATCTGTAACAATAATTATTTTATATATTTTTGTATATATGTGTGTATAAATGCTGGATATACAGTTTCCAAATCTTGGCAAGATGAAAACATTAAAAGCGGAAGGCAGGCATTCGTGGAAGGTTTGTCGTTAGGTTTGCAGCCACCATCTGGAAAAGGAAAAAGACTTATCATTGTCCATGTTGGAAGTTCTGAAGGTTTTGTTGATGGTGGATTATTAACTTTTATTTCAAAACGCACGGGGGACTATCACGAAGATATGAATGGGGATGTCTTCGAGGAATGGTTTGTTCAAATGTTGGATCTTATTCCAAAAGGGGCTGTTATTGTTATGGACAACGCAAGTTACCATTCACGGTTACGAGAAGCATTGCCCACAAGTCGTTGGCGTAAAGCAGAGCTTTTGGAGTGGCTTATTTCGAAAAATATTAAGTTTCCAAAAGATCCACTAAGGAAAGAACTTTACAGAATTGCAAAAATGAACAAGAATAAATACAAAACCTACATTGTAGAAGAAATGGCTTCTTCTCGTGGTATATCAGTTCTTCGACTTCCCCCTTATCATTGTGAACTTAATCCCATAGAATTAATATGGGCTCAGGTAAAGAAGGAAGTTGGAAAAAAAATACTACTTTTAAAATAAACGATGTTGTGAAATTGTTTGAGAGTGCTGTAAGTCATGTTAGAAAGGAAAATTGGACAAACTGTATCGAGCATGTTATCAAAGTAGAGGCAAATATGTTGAAAATTGACAATATTTGTGATGATTTAATCGACCCTATTATTATTAATGTCAACAACGATTCTTCCTCTTCCGAGTCGGATATAGAATAAAATGTAAGTAATAAATGTATTCCAATAATTATTTCTTTTCATTTTTTATTATATTATAATTTAAAACGTATTTTTTTCCCAAAATACACACCACTGCATTGCGTTATTGCTTATCTGCTAATCCTTTAACAATGAAGAAACTCTAAATTTTGCTACAACTGAAACAAATACGGGGTCGATCTACCTGGTTTTTAGATTTACGGAAGAAATGTAATTTAAAGTAAGAGATTTATCAAAAATTTCATGGTGCTCCCTGTAATGGTTTTGCATACTTAATTAGGGTTTATTACTCCTCGTACTTTCTGTACAGACTATAATCGTGAATACAATTTATCCTTAACAGCCAGGGCAATTTACAGCTAACGGGTTGGCAAAACTTCAAGACGTTGTCAGATCAACTCGTAAAATTGCCCAGTTTGTTTTGACGTTTATTGACATTCGATCATTGTCTAATATTTACGAGTTTTTTGATGATTTTAAATTCATTGTTTGTTTAAGATTAAAAATAGTTATTTACGTTTACTAGTTATGAAGAGAGCGATATTGTTCAACAAGCTTAATATTTGCCAAAAAGAGCGATAGCGAGTTCTGCAAATTACTGATATATGAAGGTTATGAAAAATGTGACATTACCTAACGTCATAGAGTGACTTAAAGTGTCACATTTGATAGCAGAATTAGATAAAAGTTATTTTCATAACTAAATATTGAGGCAAATCTGCAGTTTGTAGTTAATAAAATACCGAAGCAGCTGAACAGTACCTGAATGTCATGAGATGGTAACATCTTTGTTCAGCTATTTTAAACAAGAATGCCAAAATGGGGTATCGATTCTCCCGCTTACTGCTGTAAAAGACGTAAATAATAGTATTCGCAATTTGTATTCATTATTATTAGGAACTGTCAATCTAACATCAGATTGACTTTACTAGTTTTCGTTGAGTAAAGAAAAAAACTACAGTCTGGCAACATCACAATATTTTGTTTTGCAACGTCTTCATCTTTTTATTGTAAATAAACTATACTACTCTTACGAATATATTTTATCTATCTCCGGCGAGCTGCTGCATACTATTTTGAGACCCTCCAATCGATTTTCTACTCTAAGATCTTGTTTCCCAATTAGAACTATGAGTTAATCTCTCTGCCATCTAGATGACACATTATACGCTTGCAAAGGCTATAGCTCATACAATAGCCTTCTTGGTGTGCGTCATCGTTTGTGACGTATAGCCGGGTTTTGAGTTTGTCGTTTATTTAATTTGCTATTTTAACACATAGCTAACCTGTGTGATCAATATAATCAGAATACTTGAAAAGTTTGGGGAATGCTGATTTTTTCCGTGTAGGTATCTAGGCATATTTTTTTATTGTTCAAATAAATATAACAATTAGATTAATACAGTAGAAAAAATTGACCTTTACCCTGACGTCATACCTACTAACCTCGCGAAATGAATCAATGAGTCAAAAATGGCTACAATTACTTTGTCGTGTGCGTAAATAAGTTGACTGCTTGTTCAGCCACAGAAACAGAAAATTCTGTACTTATCGTGGAATAAAAATAATAAATTAGAGGTCTTGAAAAAAGCCGATTTTATAGAATTTATCTGAATGCAAATGATGGAACGATTTGAACAAAACTCGATGTAACAAAATAATGACAGTTGTCATAAGAGGTCAAAATAAATTCTTATGAATAAAACCGATTAATTGTTTTTGGTACTATCTCTTTCCATCATTTGGAAGTAATAATTAGAGTTACATAAGAACGTATGTCATTGTTTGAAAGACAAGTGTACGTATATTGTATGATGTGTTTTTGCTATCAGTAGAAAAAAATGAGGTATATAAAGTTTGTGTTTACTACTGTTCATTGTTAGTGACGTCAGGGTAAAGGTCAATTTTTTCTACTGTATTCACATTTCATAAACAATATTTGACCGTAAAAAACAAAGTACAGATCTGACGAGAACTGTCAGTGGGACGTTAGGAAAAGACGTAAGACACATTGCTAATACCAAAGGTACGCCTGCATACTATTTTGAAAGATGTAATTCCTCCCGATTGATAGGTCGCGTTTGCGCGTATTCTAGACGTCAATTAATCAAATTTTTCAAGTCAAAGATAAGGGTTAACGTTTGTAATACATTTAAACGATTCATTATTGTGATATTTTGATTAGGATTATTCACACATCTGGTTTTTTTTCATTTCTTCCAACGTAATGTGGTAAAAACAACGAGGTGAAGGAAAAAGGAGGGAAGTTAAGCGTGGTAGTGATTTAACCAACTTTTGACGGAAGTCACCATATTGAGAAGCCACATTAGTGCATTAGACATCAATTCGTGTGTAAACATAGATAACCTTAATGTACTGAAATGTATCAAATTGAAAAACCACGTTAAAAAAAATAGTGATTTTCAGTATTAGAAAAGTTATTTATGAGTATCAGTATGATAATGAGTTGTACAATAGTGTTATAAAATTTTTGAATGTACCAAAATCTGGTATTAATTCTCTAACAATAAAAAGTACCACCTTAAAAATATGCATATGGGAGTTTCTTGCGTTAAGCGGTTCTTTCCAAAGTATTACTTACGCTACAGCGGTACCTACAACAACAAAATTAAGTTGAGTACAACTCTCCAAACATGTGCAAACGGGCATTCGTTCCACAAAAAGTTTTTTCTGAAAATTTTAGACCGATTCAGTGGTGCCAAAGGTCCATTGTATAATTTTGTTCGGTCAATGCAAATTTAACAAATTCGGATATTCTTATTCCTCAATTTTCCTAACACAGAACATAATGGGAATTGAATTTATTCAAGTTGATTGAATTTCTACTTTTGAAAAAAAAACAAACCACGTTGTATTCACATTGATTGAAATAACTTATTCAAAGCATTAATGTGAAATTTTGTATCTAAAGAAACGTTCCAGTTAAAAGTGAAATACAAACGGAAAGCAGAAAGCTGCTAGGCTTTGAATAAATAAGCTTATTATTTGAATTATTACTTTCTATAAATCTAACGAAAAATATGCGAATCTTGGTAATAGAAATCAAATGTAGATGAAATTACAAACCAATGAAATTCATTGCAGTATATCACGGAATCTAAATATACATGAAGTTTATGAACGAATTGATAGAAATTGTGAAAAGCGCAGATACTGTTACTTCCATATTTACGATTTGGAAAAATGGTCGATAATTGTGACTTGATTTGATTTTATGTTCCGTATTTTCTTCTCCTTCTTTTCTTCCATATAATGTGAACATAATAATTGTACAATCAATATATAAATATCTAGTTACAAAAACGGTTGAAAGTATATTCTCGAAAATTGAATAGGTGGAGGCTTTTACTTGATGAAGATCCCTACTAAACGATGAAATTAAAGGCTTTAAAAACTGTCTAAATATGGGATTAACTTGAGTATTTAACAAGTTTACCTAGAAATTCATTCACAACAATCTTACCGGAACCTTTCTAGGTGAAAAGGTTTAATAACAACAAACAACCAAAAATCAGATTCCAACTTCTCAAATCATTTATTAGCAAACCAATTCATTTTCGATTCAAATTTTGAAATTTTGCGTATGGAACCTAAATCCCTCAAATTGAATATTTTAAAAGCTCTTGAGATAAATAAAAACAAATATTTGGGTGAATTTCTTCACGACTAAATAGATACAAACAATTCTCCCTTATTACCTTTTTACCTAGAAAGGTTCCGGTAAGATTGTTGTGAATGAATTTCCAGGTAAACTTGTTCAATACTTCAGTTAATCCCATCTTTAGACACTTTTCAATTTTTATTTCCATGTAAATAGATTATAATACTTTTGTCAATATTCGTATAATTCCGTATTAATGCATTGTAAGAATTAAACATTTTCTATTATACCTCCAATCCTTTGAGAAAGCTACTGTGATAGCGGAACGCGTCACAACTTCAAGTTAAACATAGGTTGGAATATAATGTAGATTTTAACAAATTGAATTGTTTTATTCGATCGTTTATATTCTCGAAATTTATTTTATTTACAACTATATATGTAATGTCATCATTACTGACGTTTAAAAAGTCTGAAACTGACATATTACCTACTTTCACTTCCCAGCCACGGGTGGGAAATTTTCCACCCGTGAGAAGATTTATTTCTGTTTATTTTGAGAGAAGATGTCTTTTTTAAGTTTTTTAAATAAAAAGTTCATTTACCTATTTGATTGGACGCATCCCAACTCGTGCCCACTAATCCCTTAAAAGGTACAAGAGTAAAGGTCTTAATAATCTGTATACCTAACTCGTGCTCGATTGAAAAATGTACCTGTTCAAATTACCATCCCATCTATAGGAACAGGTATTATTGTTAAATTGGGTTTTCCTGAAGTACTTACTAGAAAGGATTTTGTTTCGGGTTTGATATTTATGAATGAGTTAGTTTTATTTCGTAATTGGGAGGGTTAAGAGCAGCTCTATAAAAACATGTCGATTCGCGAAGTATCAAGTCAACGTGGGAAAATATTATTAATTGTAGAACAACACAAATTTAATCAAAGCAGCAAAAAGTTAACATCTGGAGAAATTAAGTGGGTGTGTGTAAATAGAAAGTGTAACGCATATTTTCGGACAATCGGTTATTCTGGTGGTCGTGTAATAACAGAAAAAGTGTTAACTCATAATCAT